>RDPX01000076.1:305654-341290 GCA_003991215.1 Morbakka virulenta | reverse complement strand
CTACTACTACTACTACTACTACTACTACTACTTACTACTACTACTATTACTACTATTACTACTACTACTACTACTACTACTACCATTACTACTACTACTATTACTACTACTACTACTACTACTAATAATAATAATAATAATAATAATAATGATAATAATAATACTGATAATGATAATGATAATAATAAAATCGCAGACTTGCCAGTCAGTTGCCCGACCTTAACCAGTTGTGCATGTCCTGAAAGGGCTGTCAAATCACGCATTTCTGTTTAACGGGCGGGAGCAGTGGGGGAGCGTGATATCAAGGTGTCGTGAGCGTGGATCTCTTGTTATGAAGGGGTGAGTACCGAGTTCGCACTTTGTTACTTGGTCCTCAGGTCTTGGGTGAAGCCTCGCTACGGAGACCGTTTTAAGCAGAATGGATCACCTAAACTGGGAAACCTAACCAGGCCCCATCTGCAAGGTCATGTGTTGTATTTTTATTACCATCTATTTATCACACACACTTTGGTATGATGCATGCACCCAGCTTATCCTTATCGGGCTGGGAGTAGGATGGGTTTGCTGGGGTTTCTATCCCTGAGTCCCCCATGGGCTCGTATTGCTCCACCACTCAATAATAATAATAATAATAATAATGATTATTATTATTATTATTATTATTTTAAACATCGTCCATCTTAATTTCAACATTTCACTGCACGTTCTTACCGTATCTTAAGTTCAGGATTGGCGATTTGAATGATCTTACATTTATACAAAGAGAATTAATTCCTGTGATGTCCAATCCTTGAATGGTGCGCAAAACGACTAAAAAAAGACGAAGACCTGATAGCTGATGTTGTTTTGTTTTTCAAACTATTAAAATACGATGTCAAACATTTCAGTAACTGGTAGTTTGCGTGTTTACACCAAGTAAATCATCTTACTAATAATACTGATTACTAATGAATATACGATAAGAATATAGTGTGAGAAAATAATAATTGATTACTTGAGAATGATAGTAAATGAAACATAATTAGAAAGAACAGTAGGGAGAGAGGAGGTAAGACCTATAATTTTTAACTTATTTCATGGCACACCTTAAAACCTTTTCGGTAGGGTTAGGAACAATACAAATAAGCATGTTATGACGACATGCTCTTTTGGTATGAACAAAAGTACTCTTTGACTACCTATTCGCCAATACCTCTGGTTGTTTCAGATCCTTTTTTCACTTGTTAGTTATCTGTTTTCTCTTAATCAACTTAAATTGTGAAAAGCAAGAAAATTCAAGAAATTTTGACAAATTTCTAAAAAACGTTTTGAACATTTCGATATTAATCTGTCACGAAGTGCAGTGGATACTAAATGTTATTCCAAGTTAATTGTGAATACTATATAAACCATATTGCAATAACATAAACTGGATATTATGCTGCTTATTTCTTGATTCCTGAAAAATGTTGTTGATATTTTTCGGAGGGAAAAAATTCATGGTGTAGGAATGAAAATTAAAAAAAGCAATTAGAAAAATCTAACGAATTTTTGCTAGTGAAAGTAGGTCAAAGATGCTTTAAACTTCTAAAACTTTTGTTGGGGGAATAATATAGATGTATATATAGAATATTTATAATAAATTATATATATATATATATATATGTATTCATTAAGTGTGGCTCTTTATTTGCTTGGCCAATATCTTTTTAGGTGTGTTAAGTCTCATCCACGCCCGAAAATTTACCAGTGAGACGGTTCCAATTTTACATTTTTTCCCCGTCTTTGCAGACCATGTTCCTGTTGCATCACGTAATTGTGACGGAAAACAAACAATTTCCCACATTCTTACAAAACTGTTAGTTTATTTTGGCAATTTTCTTTCTCTGTTATCTTTATTCAATTAACACAAGACAAAAGGAGCAACTGTGCTGTCATTATTTCCTTTGTTCTGTTTCAATGGGTTGCAGATAACCGCAACATCTGTGGGTGTTTTTTTGAAAAGTACAATACTCGGGAATCCTTTGCTTCCCGCCTTTCCGTGTGTCAGGAAATCTCTTAGGCATAATTTCTATTTTTGTGGCATTAACAAATACCGTTATATCTTCCACGTTCAAGTAGTTCTTTGAAAAGGCGTTACTTCCTTACTGATCTTTAACAGACAATGGCATTTTATTTGATTTCAATCCCTCTGATCTGAAATTTCCCCGGCATGAGTTGGAACAGACGAAAGAAGGTCGCTTCTCAAAAAAAGTTATCGTCATTCACAGCGTAGACCCATATTTCCCAAATCCCTTTCATCCTCTCTCCCTTCCTCTAATTTCATTTTGAGAAAAATAATCTGTATTTTCTTTTGACACTGCAACAAGAAACCCAACAACTCCTTCCGTGTATTTTCGTGATTAAACGAAGTCTCGATTGATATATGTCAGTCGGGTTGACCGTTACTGTCTGGGCTGAGGTCTAACTTGGCCTTCTTAGCTTTTCATTCGTTTTTCTTGTCATTACGAGAAGTGCTTGCCAAGTACCACTCTATCATGGACCTCACAGGTTTGAACTATAAAAATAAACTTTAATTTTACAAATTCAAGGATCTTTCTCCCTTAATTTATGAAATTCATTGTTTGAAGTCCGTTTTAGATGAAGTAAGATCATGACATTACTTACTTACTCATTAATTACTTTCCTGTACCAGAGCTAACTTAACTTACATTGGATTGACGCTAAAGACCCAAATTGAGAGATTGTTCAAATGGATCAAATTCCTGTAGTTTTTACATGACTGTTTGAACTTTATTTGTTTGATATCTTTACTGTATTTCATTTTCAATTGTTTTATTTCAAACTTGTTTTTTATGGAAACCGATTATTTTCAAATTCTAAATTCTAACAGGAAATAAGTCACATCGAAACATTGCTCGTCATAACTGTTTTAGAGTTTGTTTGCTTTAAGTCCAATGGGGCTTAACTATATATTGAATGGCGTGATTTTAATCTTGTTTTTCTTGACTGAAAGCGATTATTTTCAACTTGTAAATGCTAACAAGAATAAAAATATTTATGGAAGTTACTTACACACTTAGTGACTTACTTTCTTATATATGTCTTATTATGCCCTTTGGCATACATGACAACATGGCTCTTTTTGCCTGTGCGTTGTTGTTTTTGTCACCAAACAGGGCAATAACAAATATCCAGTCCGTATTCATTGCTGCAATACCAGACTTAGTGCTAGTACTTAGATATCTTTCCATGTATTGTCAGCTATCAAGCTAGGAGTGGGTAGTGCTGTAGTGACGAGTTGTTGCCATACAACAGCAACCGCTTGAGCAATGTGCCTTTCCTCACTGGTTATGAGACGCCACTTGCAAGGTTGAAGTGATGTTGCCATTTTTATTTGGTTAATTTATCTCACTCTTGTGGCTACAGTATATGTGCCTGCATTCAACTTTTCTGGCTTGTTGTTAGGCGCTGAATGTGGGGTTTTCACCCATCTATCACTAGATGGTGTGTAACCACTCGATGATATACTTATTTAGCAATAAGGGATAAATTCATTGACATTTGGTGACACTATAGACCAGAGTTGGAGAGTTAAGATGAGTCATATTCCTTTACTCTTGAGATGAATATTTTCGAACTCTTCTGTTTCATATCTAATGGATGTTGCTGTAATTTATTTGCTTTAATTTTGTTTCCCAGATGAAAACTTTTTATATGAAAAATGCTAACAAGTAATAGATTTTATCAAAGCTTACTTTCTTCTTCATATTTAATGGTTAAACCTTTCTTGATGTTCCAGCAAATGTTCTTGTGCATTTTCATTGAGTTTCTTTGAAGCTATACATTTTATTCTTGGTAAAAATGTTAATTTTATCTTATGATGTTAACCAATTGTAATTTATAAAATTGTAATTAATGCCTATTAAAATAAATGAAAAAGTAGCTTATTTACTTAAGTTCTTGTAGTGTTCGTATTCCTAAGGTCTACTTTTGGTTTTTCTAAACTGGCTATCTTGGGTATGCATATGCACATTCCTCTACTCTTTTTCAAAAGTCGGTGACACTGCCCATAAGTAGCTGCAACATTAGACAACAGCTGCAAGGTAACAAGAACAATGAGGCATCTCGAGGTCGCTTGATAGGTATTTTTATTCATCGACATTACTTAACAACAATAAAGGTCTCATCTTTAAGAGGAGTAAGACAAAGTACTTTTCCCACAAATGTGTTGGTAAAATAAATTGATTGGTGACCATTAGGCATCTATGACTTGAAGACATGAAAAAATGTCAAAATGAGAAAGAAAACCTTAATTCCTTACATGACTTAAATGTACATTATTTGGTGCAGAATACAGTTTGGAAAAGGTAATTGAAGTTGATTTTCTATTTGAATGCAATATATATATATATGTATATATATAATGATTAAGAACCATACAAAGCATAATGTCCCTAGGTATATGTAATTTTGAAGATTTGACAGGTAATAAAAGAAACAGAAAAAAAAAGGTTAGGCCAAGCTCTATTTCCAGCATTGCATACTCTTGGAATATTGTGATACACTATCATCTTGTTATATAAACCATAGTATACATATACTTAATATATATGTACATATATATTATATTACAACACAATATCATATTGCACTGTAACCTTGAGATTCCTGGTTCGATCCCTGTGCAGTCAAAAGCTCTGGGACTTTACAAAAAGAGAAACCATTGGCGTCAGGAAGAGCATCCTATCAAGAAATTCTCCACTGATACTGCAAAGTCCTTTTAATGGGTAACATCTTAGCCTACAAACTGTGAAAAGGGCGTTAAAAACTATGCAGTACATTCACCAGATTAATTTCGATAAAAATCATTTCTATACAAGATAAAAGAGAAAACTCAAAACTGGTGTATAGAACTTAAAGTTTCGTGTCTTACACTCATCAGCTAACGAGTGTAAGACACGAAACTAAGTTCCATACACAAGTTTTGAGTTTTCTCTTTTACCTTGTATACTATAAATAAATATATATATAATTACTTGGGAAATTAAATATTTAAAAGAAAACAAAAAAACATTTTAACAGAACAAAGCAAAACATCCAATATCAGAAGTTATAATGATTTTCAGCGGTTGTTATCTGTTGTGTATTAGCTATTGACGTTACTTTAAAGTGTGAATTTTTTGTGTGTGAATTTACAACAAATAAAATGATAACACAAATTTTGGTATTAGTTTTACGTTAAAAATGTTTGATTAAAATAAATCACAAATCACAGATTACTTGGGAGAACTAATAATCATAAAAATGAGAAAGAAAAAGCTGATATCTTCCAAGATGATTTTTTTAAAATTCAATTTAACACAGTGGTGTCAGAACTGTAGGTTGGTTAACCTTTAGTATCGGTGTTAAACATTGAAACGCGTGTCTCCAAATAGAACTTCATACACACACACACACACACACACACACACACAAGCATACGCACACAAACGGAAAACAACCAACCAGATGAAATACAAGTTGCACTGACATGGATATAAGCCAGTGTCTACAGCTTCCTTACATTTTTGCTGCACCAACTGATTCTCAAATTATTTTATATTGTTAAAGATATCATTAAACCCAAGATGAAGAACTTATAACAATATACCTAAGCTAGTGGAACTGAAAGTGTTTGAGCTAATTTTTTTAATGACATGAAAACATTTCACAATAATTTTCTTAATTAACTTAATTTTTTTTCGATTTTCGAATGGTTGATTTCGAACTGTATCTTTTCGAATCTATAATGTGCTCTTTAACTTTTTCCATCATTACAACATCTTCTTTCATCCCAACAAACACTGCTTGTGGGTTTAAAACAAAGGCAGAAGTACAACAATGAGACTATTAAAACATTAGCTTTTGGAAACAAATATAGCCTAAGTGAAGAGTTAAATTTCACACTGATTTACTCAGTTACGATGCTAATCACTCTGTCTGTTTTTTAATTATCATCATAACAGATATTTCAGTGTACAATATGCTCCTTTTGGTATGCGTCTCCTAATAAAATTTATTTTTGGAAAAAATAAACCAGTTGAATGCAATTGAGCTAATTAAAAGTATGTTGTAGACAAAGCTTGTTAAAGTCAACAAAACTGTCGGTGTTCCTTACTTTCCTCAAGCAAGGATTAAAACCTTCTCACCAATTGAAAAGAAATCAGAATTTTCAAACTCAAGATTGATTTGACTTTAACCGGCCTCCACACAAAACAATATGTGGCTAACGTTTCGAACAAGTTTTGGTGTGGTTGTTGTTTGTCATAGAATAGCTTTGGGATGGTCAGGTTTAGAAGATAACGAACTGGACTTGCAAAGCGGTACTTTAATGTACCAAATGGAACATCTACAATGTATATTTCCTGCCTGCCTACCCTTTATCGTTCTGAATGAGTAAACTGGATCTAATTGCTCAGTAACAAAGTACAGATTGTACTGAAGATCATAAGATTCACTACCAATTCTTTGACCGTGTCAAAACAGATGTACTCGTTGCTCTTAAATTTATTCATCTGGTATGCGTAATCAAACGTAAAGTTCTTAAACTGTTTTATTTGATAAAAAGGCTAACAAAATAGTATTTTCAAATTATGTCTGGAGGAAATGATTTAAGGCCAGAGAAATAGAAAGAGGTAAATAAGGCATTAACGAGAAAATACTTGTAAATGATCTGGTCATAGCCTAAATCAAGTGCACATTTTTCCACGAGTTTCTTTCCTTGCACTGCCAGGAATTCTCTTCTTTCTTTTTGCTTTCCCGATGACTAAAATCTTAGTCAATTCAATTCAGTAACAAATATCTATTTAATCTACAAGTCTTAGCTACGCCCTCCTTTCCTAACCACTTAACTTTTCAGTGACCTTTTTTATGAGCGATTGAGTTAAAAAACACACCAAAAATTACCTTCCCTGGTTATTATCATCATACAGCCTATCCAAATCTATGTATATAGATAGGACTGGGCCTAGAACTGAGAACCTACTTGTCTTCAAAAATGAAAAGTTTCCTAGTTAGGACCACAGTGTCGGTAAATCAGTTGTTACGCCAGATGTCTGTGAAAGCTAAAGGGCACAGGTTTGAATCCTGTCTGGTGTAACATAATTTACCACATATTCCTTAAATTCCATAAATTCCACACATATATCCTTTAAAAGCTAAAATCATCTCATATATTTCGTAATTTTTCTTGCCTCTTTACTGGTTGTAATGAGATTTTCCACGATTTCAGGCAACTGTGTTTTTTCCATGCGATGCAAGTGAACGTAAATTTGAATGAGATCACCAAAGTCACACTTACTTCTAGGACACCAGGAAAGCGTGATGGAATCAAATTGGAAATGAAATTTAAAAAACATCATTTATGACGTAGATTCAATGGCTAAGCAGATAAAGCAAATGGCTGTTAAAATTTAGAGAGTGGCTTAAATGAATTAGAAGGAAACATATTTTCCAATAGTTATTTATAAAAATTTAAAAAAGCGCCCAAGTATGTGGGACAGATGGTCTCGACATGCTTGAACACCGGCTGAAGACCAACCCAAGAGGAAGGGCCTTCCCACGGAGGGCCCTGCAGGGGCGATCCATATGTCTTGCATTTTAAGGTGTCTTGCGTGCTTTCTGTTCCACTTTTTCTTGATCTATTGCTTCCCTTCAGGTCTTTCATAGATGGGAATGTGTGAAAAACAAAAATGGGCTCACTGTTTATTAGAGGTATCATCAATGAATGGCCCAGTAGGGTCGACTTAGAAAAATATGAAAATAGACTGTTGCGACTTCAAATTTGGGTTTCTACTCATTAAGCTACAAATATATTTATTTTTGAGGATAATATAATAGGGACATTACAGTAAATAAAAGATATGGTTTGAAAGATGGTCTGGTGAAGGACGGGCGCCTACAGCTCAGATGGTAGATCATGTGGCTATGATAGCCACAGGGATTGATTCGAATTTTAATTAGGCTGCAGGGGGTATTTAGAGACAGGATTTGCTCAATATTAGTGGTTCTAACAATGGGAACAACTTCATGAAAAGTGCTATTTGTCAAAACCGCTATTGTTGTATTAATGTTTTCTTCTCTGAAAACCTCCCATCAATTCATTTCAACTACCAGTTGTAAATTTGTCTGATGTTTACTTTCTTACTTTATACTTACTCTGTTATATACATAGAGCACCCTATGGAAAAATTTGTTACCTTACTGTACAGTATATAAATAGATATAAACTTCGCTGTTTATATTGGTCAATGATTGATTAATTAGAACTATAATAACAAATTAGCTGAAGCAATCGGCATTTCGCGGATGTGTTGCTCTTTTTTTAATTTCTTAAATCAATCAATAATGAAAGAATTGACGTCTGAATATACATCATTTTATTTCACTTTCTTAGTTGAAGAAATGGTATGTGTCTCATCTGACCTTAAAGTGTCGAATTGGAATCCGGCTATATAATTTGAAGAATTTTAATTACTGTTAAATCTCCTCTTGAATTAAGTGGTTTAAAAATGCCTTGAAAAGGCCCTGACAACACATGGTCATGATAACTTTCATTAATGAAACAAAATTTTTTTTTTCTTTAACATAGCTACTTACTATTAGGTCTCGATTAAATTCTGTCATCAGAATTTAATATTAGAAACTCCCGTATTCCCTCGGGAGTTTCAAATATTACTTGAATTGTTAACATCTGCAATTGTCCCTTCTCTTTACAACCTACGACACACAAAGGCACACATGGAAAAACAGACTTAAACAAACAAAATATCGAATTAACGTTTTAGTATGGTAGTAATAAAAAAAATAAAACAGTAACCCAAAAATTACCGTCAGTTTTATCGATAAAAGTACTTATCACAATACACACTCTTTTGCAAACACTATATATTATTAATTATGGCCAAGGACAAAAAAATCAACAAAACTTAGTTTAGAACTGACAGTTCTAAACTAAGTTTTCTTGATTTTTTTTGTCGTCCACCATAGATATATCTTAGGAGGTTCTAATTTTTTAAGATTTTCTCCCAATTTTTTCTTTTCACGGTAACGAACATTCTAATAAGAACTCTTAAAGGTCAAAACAATCATGGCTGCCACTTGAAAGCCAAATCCTTTAAGATTTATGGTTTGTGGCGCCGGATGTACCACTCTTTCAGGTCAATGATTTATCTGCAGAATCTTAAGCTGAGTGACCTCGTTTCAAAATATCAACCATCAGATAGCGCTACACATCTCGTTATCTCTTAATCAAATTTCACTGATGATGTCTCAAAGTAAGTAAATATTATGCATGCTACCACTCACACAATGTGTTTATTCCTGTAATGACTTAAAAAGAACACTGCAGTAGAAAATTTAATATCTGTTAACATGCATGCAGACTCAAGTCTGAGAACCTTCTGCCTAGTGTGTCAAGATCGTTTTCTCAAGGGGCTTGGCTTCCTATAGTGTCGCCAAATAGAATAGCTCTTGTTTGTTAATAAATAGTGATAATCCCCGGTTGGAAAATATCTATTTCCACCTGGGAATTTGGAGTTTGGAAGTCCATTTTTAAATGAACATAATAAAATTACAGTGGCTGTCGTGTATTAATTAGCAACAGTCATGATAAAGAAGTTGTTATCTGATCATTTAGAGCAATCAGACGTCAGCCGGATCCCTTTGAAACATGGAACCACCCTTCATTGTAACCATATCAAAGTAATCGCTTTTAACGCGTTTTAATTAAGTCGCTATGTTTGCAGCTTTTTTGGAAGAAACACTGGGAAGGAAATAAGTCTGTAACAACTCTGCTAATTAGCCAATGGCATAATATTGGGCAAACGATATTTCAAAAAATGCCAAATTTAGCACCTGTTGATTGCAGTACCAATTGAAGGAACAATTGGTCTCGAGAGAGAGTTGGACTTAAATTACTGATATCTCGGGTTGGCAAGATGTCTAATTGATTAAATGAAACAAGAGAGAGAGAGAGAGAGAGAGAGAGAGAGAGAGAGAGAGAGAGAGAGAGAGAGAGATATTTAAAAACAGGGGAGAACAGAGACGGAGAGAAATGTGTTAGCTTTTTGTTTGTTTTGTTTTTTCTTATAATTTTTAAGTTTCATTGGTGAGTTTCTTGTAAAAAGTTTATTTACAAAAAAATTGTCTCTTCATCATGATATCTGACATTTGTCTATCTATCTTTATATCTCTTTGAATTGATTCCCTTTGTGTTTCTATCTTTGTACCCATCGACTGATCTTTGCACCTATTTGAATACCTATATATCCGTCTATTGTTCTAGTTATGTATATATTATTAACCCTCAGATAAATATCTTTGATTGATCTAAATTAAATAATATCTATTTGAAATGTATTGGTTATTAAAAGATTAATACATTTATCCAATTGTTAGTTGTGTCGTGCTTTCCTTTTCCGATTGATGTCTTTTAGCATATTTCTTAATAAGAAGCAATAAATTGTGTCAAATTAAAAATCCATTCTTACAGTAACCGCACCGGGTACGCTATGCTTGAAGGAAAAAACTTATAGAGGTCGTCATCCGAATAAAATAACTCTCACTTATATACTGTTTTTCATGTTTTCTATCAGTAAACGAGAGAAAAGTAGTACACCTGAACTTAGATATTACGTAGGGGAAAAAATGCGGCAAGGAAGTAATTATTTATAAGTTAAAGAAAAAAGTACGTGAAAAAAAAACAAACCGCCTTTTATTCATGTCGTGGGATAAGTATATCATCACTACTTTTTTGTCCGTTAATATCTTTTGATAACGCATGAGTTATGGCTTCGCGCAAGCCTCATTGATAGGAATAAATCAAATGCATCAACACAGTAGTTGACAGAACAATTTTATGCAATCTTATATTTATGAGGTGAAGCTTTGAAAATGAAAATTAAAAGCCAGCATAATTTGACGGCTCTTTGGAGGGTCCAACTAACTTACAGATGTGGTTTCAGAGCAGCCCATCAACACTTCAACAGACAATTAAGTGACCAAACTAAGTCAAGGTAATTCACATCTACAATTTAACAAATGGTAAATTACTCTCACAACGGATTACCCCATGATATAATTTGCTACAGTTTGTTTTTGGTCATAAAATAAGTAGAATATTAATTTTGTGGCTGTCAAAAGCCTTTTATAAAGAACTTGAATGGGATTTAGTGACGTTGGAGAAACATGTTAAGGTCTGGGAGTATTTTATGTGAGGGAATTTCCCGATGCGTTGCATTTGAATGTTCTTTCTTCCTTTTTTTCTTTCTTTTCTCATTTCTTTCTTTGCTCATATTTTCCAAATACGAATAGTTACACAGGGTAACCTATTCAAAAAATTGATATATTTAAGAATATTTAAAATTTCTATTCTATATTTGGGTCCTGTTATAGGATGAATAAAATTTATTAGAATATGCAAATATACACAAATGTTCAAACAAAGAGAGAATTTAAAAGAAAAGTACGAAGTTGTATCAGAATGTCTTTAAAATGCTAAGAATTCATTCGTGTCATTCAAAGCTCTAATTTCAGAGAAAAATTCATTGAGACATTTTTGCCAATTAAAAAAAAACTTTTTTCACTTCATTTAAGTTTAATTTGGGGCAAATGTAAGAGAATATTCTTAATTAGTGCAGCTGTTCCTCGTCAATTCAAAGTAATTTTTAAACCTTCGTAATAATGTTTAGTTTAAAGGCTCTGATCAATATATTTTTACTCTTTTCCTTCCTCGTCAACCTAATCGCAAAAGTTAAGCATTTGAACTCCGCCTTCTCTATCTCTGCTTCCTGTGTTTTTTTTGTTAGAGCCACTATTTCTTTTAAGAAATGCATTGGTGTTCGTAAAAATATTAAATCTCGAAGAACAATACTCAATAAATTCACGTACTCAAAAATTGATCTCTTCTCGTCAAAAGTTTAACAGCATACTCAAAAATCAACACACACTAAAAAATCAAACAAGAAAAAAAACACGTGCTTATCACGTGAGTCATATCGACCAATCAATGTCGTTTAATTCGTAAACATGTTTACACGCTCCATTGCAGAGCGTCTGACTTACTTCTGCAGTGTTATTTACAGCCATCAATACCTTGTTAATTACCAATACATTGCAATGTAAAGAAAAAGTTGGGTATATGGTTTCTCCAATCGATTAAATATAATATATGCTATTTGTGCAAAATATTTATACAAGATTAGATCTACGAGCAAAAAGACAAAGATTTATGCAAGATTAGGATTTCAGTACAACTGTAGGACATATACAAGAGAAATGTTATCAATGGGTCATCGTGCTAAAATTGGAAAAGAATAAAGGAAAGAAATTAAACAGATTGAAAAGACATCATTGAAAATTTACCAATAAGACAAGCAAAGTTGAGAGAGTCTTTCTGCTAAAAAAAAAAGCCACTTGGAAACAAATGGAAGGGTCATTAAGGTCGCAGCCTACCTAAACTAAGGGCAACAATAGGAAGCTAGAAGAATTTGACTCAAGAATTGAAATAAAAATATTAAAAGATAAGAATCAGTTTAAGTATGTATGATTAACTTTCTTAAACTTATCAGCTTTTACAATTTCCTTTAGTTCAAAGAGCAAATTAAAACTCAAACAATAAAAGAGAAAGCTGTAATTTCATGATACACTTTCAGATCCTTGTTAGAAGATTCTGATGAAAAGTCTTTCACAAGTGGGTAGAGTCGTGTTATGTCGCTGTGTTCTGTTCCCATCGGAGAAAGACCATATAAACCGGAAACAAGGGGACAAATCCCCCTCCTGCCTTCTTGCTACGATGGCAGCAGTGTCCCTTTTTAAGTCCACAAAAAAGAAAACAAGGATATTTGAAATTCTTTTTAAATGAGTAGCTTTTTATGGCTGGTGTTGTGTCTTTCGATAACCCTAAATAAATTCCCACCTCAAAAAGCATGGTCAAGCTTTTTTCATGTCCTTGCATAGGGTCCCGCTCTTTAGAAGAAGGTTTACAGCTACACGGTAATCCATGGCATTCGAAAAGTGTCCTTTCTGGAAAACTGCCCCTACTGCCCCAATTTTGTCCAGAGCCGTTAAATATAGTTTACATAAACTTCTAGTAACAAGGACCAAAAGGTAGCCAGTGAGATATTTCATTTCTTAATCTATTTTTACACTAGTTTTAGGATCCTGCGGCAACACCAGAGGGTCATTCGGAGCACTATTGATGTGATGCCAGCCAATGCCAGTTTGATTTTGAAATTTAGTATGGATTTTAACAAGCGATTTTACCGATTAAAATTACTATGCATTTTTGTCTGATGTAATTCTCATCATCATAAGGAAAACATGATTCTTCAAGAACCCATTCTTCTATCTCAAAATCCAGAAGAAAAGAACGGAAGAGCTTTTGCTCCAAATCCTTATAAATGAAGACCCCAGACTCAATACTAACTTAAAAAGTTTTGCTGCACAACTTTTGGCATGTGAAATTTAAGGTAAGTTTCACTATGAAGGTGAGTCAAAAATTGGATAGAGAAGAAGGGTTCAGATGCCCACGCGAAAACACAGAAAAACAACCATATGAGTCCACAAGAGACCCGAGTTAATATCATACATTTAGCAAACATTAGATATTTTTTTACTATACCCTATCTGAAATAATGAAAATTTTAGGCTTGCTTAGGCTGATCTTTCAGCACTACCCTCTATTGGCATTTGTACTCTTACAGGGAAATAAAAATCACTATGATTATTACCCACTTGACCATACACAAAGATACAGACACACAAACTCGTGCCTACACACACTCATACACATAAACGCATATTGAGTAATCGGATGAAATAATTGTTACTTATGAGATGAAATAATCACTAAATTTTCACTACAGTGGTGCCATACCTTGCCAGTAAAAGTCAGTATTAAATAAGAAATTTGTTCTTGCTTGATCACGTTTAATTTCAAACATTCTTCAGTCCTGATACAAATTATTGGTGAGAGTAACTATTCCTTTTACAGAGAAATTCAAACTAAGTGATCTTTGTGAATATTTAAATTTCTAACAACAAAATCAAGAATTACAGTGCTTAGATATGCTGATATTGAATATTTTTCTAGACATACTCAATAATAACGAAAAGTTAGTTAATTTTACAGCCATTGTAGAAAAGTATTCTGCAAAAGACCTATGAGAATTTTCTTTCCCCGCCCCCAACATAAAAGGGCCAGCGGTGCCGCTGTCTAAAGAGTTTTTCTTCAATTTTTAATTCTAGTATCTTGTGTATTTGGTCTTTCCTGTATTTGCTTTTCTTGGGAAAGGAAATGGAAGTAAAGATTACATTTTGCGACCTTTTTTAGATCACTTTTTTGTAAAACCACCTGGCACATGATAAAGAGTAATCATAGTACCGACAGGGTGTGGTGTCTCAATTTGTTACAGGTAGCCTATAAATGACGCCAGATCATTATTGTGACTCGTAACAATGTGTGAAGGCACTATGCAATCACGTCAGGATATCAGACTTAAGCGACAAGAAGGGAAGTGGAATGGGTTTAATCTATCATTTATGATGGATGACTGTGTTGTTGTGCTTCTCCCTTTACGTGATACGAATTCAATTCTTTGTTTCATTATCATGTGTGAAAAATCAAAGCGGCTATTCATACTGATGGTTGAGCAACATCACCTTATCAAATAGTGTCCGTTAAGGATTTCGTTAACGCGTTTTATGTCGCCACATCGATACATAAACGCGTTGAAAAGTAAAAATAGTTTATTTGAAAATGCATTGTTGTTATTGGTCTGGGAGCATTTATAGCATCCATAATAACTAATTAATCAATATTGGTAAATCTTCCACAATTCCCTTCCTTTAAATTTGCTGAAAGAGTTACAAAATATAGTTTTGTAAGAAAATTGTTGTTTCTGTTATATTCTTTGCCATCTGTAGAGTTCAAGAGTCAAAAAATACTGGACATCCACCCTATCCAGTGAAATCTATTCTTTCACGGTTGAGAGAGGCAATAGAAATATTTTTGCTGTATTGTAAATTCAAATCAAATTTCTATTTTTAATCTAAAATTACGCCAACTTGTGATACAATGCCTTTACTTCACTTAACAGTTCCCTCCCGTCTATTACTTAAAAAATTCGCTTTTTTAAATGTAAAAAAATTATGCTGTCAACCTTTTCAAAACAGAACATCTCAAAGATCATTTTGCAATTGTACTTTGGGCTAAGTTAAAGGGTGGGTATAACTTTTTACGAGTAAGTCTATTTTCATAGACGCTGTTCTTCATATCACAAAATAAGGGTTCTTGAACAGTCGATGGATGATAATAGTCTATAAATAAATGGCTAGGGTTTGTACCCCCCCCCCCCCACTGCAAACTCTGTTAAGGTTTAATGACTACCCTGACAACTTGTTCGTAATGAAATTTATCTCTTTTTTCAACTTAACTTGGATGAAAAATGTCATCCCCGCTTTATTTGGTTGCACATTAGCAAAAGATTAGCCACTGGTGTGATTAGTTGATAAAATGGTTGATACAAGGTCATTGTGGCCTTATACGTTACAAAAGAAAATGAAAAGTACTGGGTTTTCATATCCTTGGGTTGGTTTTTATTGCTACCTTAGTAATGAAAACCTGCAACAAATCCTCTAAATATTTCTGCGAGAAAACAATTTGCCTTTAATTGATTAGATATTTCACTGTGCTCTACAGTTCATATCACCTGATCAAGCTAATAGCGTTTTTGTCTTTCATATTAACATTTATTTAATTTTTGACTTAATTGTATTTCGTTACGAACGATGAGGTTTCTATAATAGTTATAAGCACATTGCTTTGCTACTTTCTCAAAATTTCCGTTTTTAACCTAGACCTACAGTTGTATAGCTTCAGGTAGATCATTAAAATGATAAATTTTAAACACTCTACTAATGATGATGAAAAAGATGCCTGTGATCCTTCAGGCCCTTCAGAGTAGGGGTGTGATACTCATGCCATTAATGGCTCAATGGTATATGTTCATAGTATGTGTATTGGCATCATTATTTTCTTTACGTTAGAGCTTCTTTCTAGCTAAATTTTACTGTAAAATTTACAAGTACCGGGCAATAGGTAGGGTACTTATCACTAAAAAAGTAGATAGAACTACTGTAAGTTATGATGTAACAATAAGAGCAACATTCATGAGTCTTTACAACCCCCAGGCAAGCCTTGTCGTACAGTGCACCTATCTTAAAATACTCTCTTGCAATAGCCCGACCGTAAAAATTACTAGAGGTGCATTTTTATTAAATTTGTATGCCGTCTAGAGCCAAAGGTTTTACTAAACTCAGTATATACTTTTTTATCCTTTATACATTTTGAAGTCCTCTTTTCCACACAGAAAATTTTGAGCCCGGCCCCCTTACTCAAGCCATGCATGGGTTCCCCATTAAAACTGACATTTCTACACGTGCTCTGTAAAACAATAAAAAGACATTACTTTATAATTGAAAAGTAAACTTTCCCTTTTCCTATTTCCACACTTCATGTTTATTTTTAGCAATAGTTATTTATTCATCAATATAAATGGTAAATTTAAAAGACTCTATAACACCCCGAATCATTGCAGAAGGTTCATGTCATCCAGGGACAAAAATCAGAACCACCCATTTACGTGTCAGCTAATTTAGTAGTATCCAAAAAACGCATTAAGTATATTTGTTATTGAATTTGTTTATTTTTATGATTGTGTCCTTCCTTTTCAGTTACTTTCACCTGACGCTTTAACACAAACAAACATTTAAGGAAAATTGCAATTTTCTACCTTTAGATTGCACCCCAGCACGCAAGGGAGGTATATTTTTGCCTATTAAACACTGGTACTGAATATCCTAATGTAAATTCTTTGCAACAAGCAGAACGCTTGTGTACCCTTTTGTAAAACCACAGGAAGACACAATGCGAGTTTCAAACACAAAACAATTAACTATTTCGGGGCCAATAAATTGAGCTGTCATGGTTCAGAATTCAATAAGATCTGCACTCTCATAGGAAACCATAATAAATTAATATTAAATTATCCTTAACACTCCACTCCATTACTCGCATATATTACCAATTATCCAAAATCTTTTCTAAGCTGTGGGTATACGACCATAAATGTGTATCTTACAATCTTACAGTTGTATTAAATAGGGTAATTGTGGTACATTAACATTTAGTTCATGAAACACTAAATGTATGAAAATGTTTTAAAATAACAATGACAAAATTTGGGTTTGGTAATTTGCAACATTTCACAAAGCCTAAAGCTTCAAAATTTTTGTCCCAGTAGCCTTCCAGCATCACAAAGACCGGGACTTTTTGTGTAGAACTCGGAAGGGGTTCCCTTTTTTCCAATTACGAGAATTGTATTTGCTACACTAATTTTCTGACACACATCAACAATCTATCTGTCCCGATTCGAACAACTCTATATCTAAGCTTATAAATGTTTTTTATTCAAAAGATAAAGGTCAACAAAAATCTCTTTTCTGAATATTTTTGTTAGTTGTTCTGAGCTTAATCTCGGGTAAACTTTTTGGTTTCTTGGATTACAATAATTATAAACAGGAAAGTAAGACATAAGAAAGGAAATCGCTAAAATTCTCAACAGCCACCAAAATGTTCCAAACTAAGATTTCTTTTTTGAGGTTAAAAAACACAATGCCTGATTTCAAAAAGCTTCTTAATTAGTAATGTCAATATTTAAACCACTGGACACCTTAGTAAAAGTATCTCAAATTAATCGATGGTGATATAAAGTAGTTTTTTCTCTGTAAAAGAATGGCCTGCAAGAGTAACACAGGGTTCTTCAGCTTTACTTCTGATTGCCAAATGAAGTTCATTCAAGCGTTTTCAATTGTGGTGAGACGTTTGTAGGTGTTTTCTTTCGTCAATTTTATTCACTGAATGAAATCATTAAGAATAATTTGTTTCGGATAATTCTATTGGAATTCACAAAGGAATTTGTCAACGTTTCTCTTGCGTAATAATTGGTATTCCATAAACTTGAGTTTTAAACGCGTTTTCTGAACGGAACTGGGAACACAGGCGACAAAGAAATCAACTTTAAAAAGGACTGACCGCCCGATTTTAATACGATCTTTTGTGAGACAGTTCTCATGAGGACTGTCCCTGAATGCAGACGAACGCGGTGAAATCAAAGACTCCCTCTCTTGTCTTATGGATCGATAATCGATGTGTTTAAGCTAACTTAAAATGTTTTCTAGCCAATGCTTTTCAATTAACAATACTCAAAAGATTTTCTGTTGACTTAACTTTAGTTTAAATCAGCAATCGTTCAAAAGATTCAGTAAGGCAAAGATCTGTGAAGAAAGTAAAAGCAACTTCAAGAACAAAACTTCAGCGAGATGATTCCATATCAAAGACTTCGATTGCTAAAATTGCTTGTTTTATTTTGTGTAAGTTTCAGAACTTTAGTTTACGGAGGAGATTTTACGGTCAATGAGAATTATAAGGATAAATCAAGAGCAGGTTTGTTCTCAGCAATGGATGCAAGACCCCCCGAAGCATCCGAAAGAGTCATTGGTGGATTGCCAGCAACAAACCATCAATTTCCTTGGATTGTCTATTTTCATGCAATATCAAGACGACCTAATGGAACAATAACAAACTTCTGCGGGGGCTCTCTAATCCACTCAAGGTAAGAACTTCTAAACTCCTCACGCATATGTTGTAGATCTGATTTAATTGATCTGTAGTTATCCTTGGAAAACTGCTACTACTTCAGTAACAATTCTTGATCAAAGACTTGTAACCTCCTAGTTGATAACAGCATCGTGATAATTTTCTAATTCACTGACCTGATTTGCTTTTCTATAGTAGTTGGCTATGTTTATCAGATTGTGATATATGTAATTAAAGGTAGAACGAAAACAAATACTGGTTGAGATAAACAGTCGTAGCCGACAAGGTCTGAATTGTAGTTAGGCAGAGGGTCATCTAAGATAAAACCAGAGACCAGGCTAAGTTAAAAGATAGACCACTCGCTGTGCTTAAGAGGTTTATTTTCACGATGATAATAAAGCAGGTGTTATTTATATACGAAAGCTATGGTGGAATTCTTTCACCGGTGATTAAATTAATGTAAACAAATACAACTGTAAGACTGTAAAAGGTCAAAGCTTTTTTTCGTATTTAAGACAAAGGCACAAGATTACTGATAGTTTCTCAAATGTTTAAAAGCTCTATTTCTATTAATTCCAGAGCTGTTTGCATAAAGCGAGTGCTCCTGTGTTTTTGTTTAATAACTACACTACCATGTAACCTTTGGCAAAGGCAATTTCGTCAAACATTTGTTTGAAATGACAAAGACTTGTTTTGAAGAAAGTTATCAATCGGCGAGAGTGCTGATCAAAAACGCTCCGTGATGTTTGTAACAGGAAAATGTCCATTACTGTAAAGACGCGAATTTTTCATTAACTGACAAAAATCGAGCAGGAAAACGCTACTGGGTATATACGTCCCTATGTCCCTATTTGTATCGATTTCTGTTTTGCTCAGGTCGCAGAAAACTTATCCTTTCGTCAATGAATGACATTAATTGACTAATTTAACATGCAAGCTGTTTGGAGAAGATAAATTTGATGGGTGTTATGTTCTTTCCTTTTCGCGTTAAAAGAGACAAGGAATAGTTAGACCCTTGCATTAAGGGGTCAATTGAGTTTACCAAACAACTGGCTAGTTGTTGTAGTTTTAATCTATTTCGTATTAGTAAAAGAGGTAAAAGCAATGTTCAGTTGCTGATTCAGAACAAGAATTGTATGGAAAGTCAAACTTGGAATTGTAAGAATAAACTTAACAAATGCCTAAGATTAAAACTGAAGGTCATCACAAAAATGAGTTGAATGTACACAAATACTATTGGTGAAGAAACCGACAATAAATTATCAATGAGTATATTAAGGCTTCTTGTCTGTGAATGTTTGTAATGAGACAATGATGATGTGTTTTAAACGTCAGCATTAATAGTCAAAGCGCCACAACTATTAGCTATATCAATTAGAAAGAACAACATTAAAATGAAATGATCAAAGAAATAGGAGTTTAAGAATGAACCTGAATAGTATAATCCTTTGTTTATAAGGCGGGTTTGCTACCTATACTTGCGGGCTATTTAAACTGATCAGACGTAACGCCTGACTTTTGCCATTTCTGCCAAAGTGTGTTATCGATGAAAGTAAACTTTTTAACTCACGAATATGCATCAATAGTTATGTTATGCTACTTGAGGGAATTGCATGCAATGAGATTGGAACTTTCAAGGTTGGCGGAGGGATGTATGAACCCCCAAGAAATAAATTCTTCTCGTTTTTCGACTGCACACTCCTCTTTGCTAGAGTGTATGCGTGTGTTGGGGGTGGGGGTGGGATCATTGACTTCTCTTTCGATTTACTGAAAAAAGCATGCATAAAAAGGGAGGATAGGGTGTATGTAGGGCATGTTAATATTTACAATCGTTTTGTACAAAAGTAAATGAAGTCCTGGATATTGTAGATTAGAATACAGCAATTATAAAAAATCTGACTGCGGTTTCTTTTGGATCGTCACTTTTGTTCCAATTTGACTTGTTAAAATTAAGTAAAAGCTTTTAAATAAAATAAGAAAATTTCATTCTTTTTGGCATGAATTCTATGCTTCTCCAAATCGCTACTGAAAATCACTTTCTTTTTACTATAGCTTTTTATTTGTAATTGGTAAATACGCCAACGTTTGTACCGTCCCTACAATATCGTACCCACTCTGGTTTAATTTTTTAAATAAACGTTTAACTTATACGAAAAAAATATTAGATTTTACGAGAGGTTTTAGCAGCATAATGTACATTTTTTTGTCATTTAGTCTTATATGGTCTTAATATTTTGAAATAAGACAAATACTCACATGCCAAATACAAGTCCCTTTGAATGGGCACCGTCTGAGTCACAGTTACTATGGAAAATGAACATTAAATCCCTCCCAAAAAAGTTTAAAAAGACAACACATTCGCTGAGGTTCGTGGTAAACTAACTTTTGGTTGTCAAAATCGAAAAGCGGAAAAAAACGATAAAGAGAGAAAAAGAAGGCGGATTCTTGAAAGACATACAGAATAGGCACTGTGTTCAGGTTTTAGTAATCATCCTGTGATTTAAGCATTTAATTTTTAGATTTTACACGGGACAATGGAAAGCGGTCTGAATCCAGCTTGTGGGGGGAAAAATTACTTTCAAAGCAATAAAACAATTGATAAGGGCAATGCACATTTCCCCGTATGAATTAACAATGAATGGATATTTTCCTAAAGGAAAATTAAAACATGTGATATCTACCATCTTTTTTATCTTGATGATAGATCTGGTATTAAGATGATTAGGTTTTAATTTAGTATCTACTGGAAAGCGATGTATTATAACGTCAGAAAATGATTGGTAAATAAATAAATAAATTGGTCAAAAAAACTCGAGAATTTTATAGTGGTGGGGGATACATGGAGTTTCTATAAAATTTGTTTAAAGTAAAATTTCTCCCTTTTACATATTGAGATGGAATATAAGATTTTCCCATTTTCGGCTGTATTGGTAATATAAATCATGATCATAATATAATTTATTGTCATCACCATCATCATCAACATTATCGAGTATAGCGAACTTAGGATTCTTTGACCCATTCTTTCTACTATTGGTTTCTGTCAATTATCAATGTTGGTAGATCTTCTTGATCATAGTCATTGCCATCGCCTGTGTAGATAACATATTACCAAATCATAATTCAGCTTGTTCTAACATAAAACATTAATTTAAAAATTGATTAACCAAAAATAGATGTAACAATGGCACGTAAGTGCTTCCATATGATATCCTCAACACATTTTTATCTCCTGCTGCCACTTTTATAGCGAGTCCATAGTGAGAAGCCGTGGCTTAATGGTTAGTGTAGTTGGACCGTAATCAAGTGGTTCTGGGTTCGATCCCCAAGCAGGCGAAAAGATGATTAAACTTTACAAAAAAAGCCGTTGGTTAGCGCCAGGAAGGGCATCCGGCCAAGGAAATGCTCAATGCCAAAACAGAAGTCCCTTTGAAAGGCACCGTCTGAGCCCCAGTTGCTGAAGAAAAATGACTTCAAAACCAAAAAAAAATCCCCAAAACAGAGGCTACAGTTTTCTATACGAGTGCTAGATATTATTGTTTAATCTGCTTCCTTGTGACGAAGTCAATGACTTACTGGCCTCATTCTACCCTCATGTAGAAAATTACTAGCTGGCTCTATGCTATCAGAAGATTATCATTAGTTCTTAATACATTATGCCTAACGAAACACGCTTATGAACCAAAGATCTTACTTGTGAGGGATTGAAAGCGTGGGGAAGACATTTGATAAGATTTATTAGCACAAGCAGAAAATCGACATAATTAAGTTGTTTATTAGGTTCTCAATTAGTTTCAGCTAGAACCAGAGGAATCTACTGGTTTTTTTGTTGTAAGTGCAAACCCTATTTGTATACATATTTTAGGTTTTCTCATTCCACGCCATAAATGCATGTGAACTGACGAAAACATTTTCCACTTCTTTCACTTCAAGCAACCCTGGACCAATTAATTACAAAGGTTTCCTTTTCTTATTCAATTTTTTGCTTTGTTCCTTTTGATCTTTTTCATTTCTTCCTTTCTCTTCTTGCTCATTCCTGTCGCTTAAAACATGTAAAAACTCAGTAGTATGCCACATATAGCGGAGAAACCAATCGGGGACAGTACTTCCAAGGATGTAAGTGAGATTCAAACTTTGTTACAGATACATTTTGATAAAGGCAGTGTATTTACAGAGCAAGTCAGGTAGAGTGGTGTTAGCCTGTTAAACCTACAAACTTTTCTAAGAGAGAAAACAATTAATTTTCGAGCTGCTACCTCGTGAGGACGAACAAAAGCTGTACTTTTCATTCCACGCTAGTCCACAATTGAATTTAGCTTATCATTGTATACACGATCAAGCGCTAAAAAATAGATCACAGTTCTTGACACTATATTATTGTTATCTGATTATTTTTTAATCAGGGCCTGAAATTTAGAATGATACGAAATAATCGACTCTTAATACATTCTGAAATGGTAGAGTTTCTAGTTCTACAAATAAGTAATAAGATGCAGATAACACTTCTGTTTCTTTTATAACAACGATCAATCTAATGAGGTTTTGTCCCCCTGTTTTTCAATATAATTTCCAGCCCTTGCTCCATACCGTTTTCAACAGGCAGTTTGTCGCGAGGTTTACACATCACTTTTTTTGTTCTTGTTCGGAAGAACCTGAAGTTTTTCACTTAAAGATACCTCCTCTTTGTCAAAGAGAGATTAATCAAGAGCTTGACGTCATTCAGTTTTAAACCACTATCACGTAGCGACGATTTCTCCTGTGATTTGAGAAAATTTTTATCCACAACAATTATTATCATTAATTTTTCATCTGTTTTCGTGTGTTTTTTCCTTGGAGATTTGCTTTTCTCACTTGTTTGTATCATTCAGCTCTCTAATTCCGTCTTATGTCACATTTATTCTGTTCAATGGTCAGTTTGTCTCACACGCACCTCTTTTCGTTTAGTATCTCATTAAAATTTTTACTCCAATTTTGTTGTATTGATTGTGCCATCAAGGCATTGTTTACTAATAGAATATTATACGTTTTTATTGTTTATAAATGTACTTTTTGTCCTAACAAGACTACCAGAATGACAAAGTCTTTTAAAATTTATTTCTGGTGTATAATCCTGTATAAATTTCGATAGTAGTAGTAGTAGTAGTAAAAAATAATAAAAATGTGGAAAATGTTGAGAAATTGCTTTAAAGGAAAGACAAAAACTCTCACCCAGCTATCTCTAGAGCAAAGCATTAGAGAGAAGCGCAATAAAGCAAAAATCGATAAAACACAGAAGGAAAGTAAATGTAGAGTATGTGGCAAGGCTGATGAAACAATCAAACATGTCATCAGCGAATGCAATAAAATGACACAGAAAGTTTGGGACACATGTAAACGAGAAGTGATACAACTATAAATCAGAAAGTGTTGTTGAAATGATACTTTTAAGGTACTTTAGGACNTTTCGATAGTAGTAGTAGTAGTAGTAATAATAGTAGTAGTAGTAGTAGTAGTAGTAGTAGTAGTAGTAGTAGTAGTAGTAGTAAAAAATAATAAAAATGTGGAAAATGTTGAGAAATTGCTTTAAAGGAAAGACAAAAACTCTCACCCAGCTATCTCTAGAGCAAAGCATTAGAGAGAAGCGCAATAAAGCAAAAATCGATAAAACACAGAAGGAAAGTAAATGTAGAGTATGTGGCAAGGCTGATGAAACAATCAAACATGTCATCAGCGAATGCAATAAAATGACACAGAAAGTTTGGGACACATGTAAACGAGAAGTGATACAACTATAAATCAGAAAGTGTTGTTGAAATGATACTTTTAAGGTACTTTAGGACTTTGATGTCGATGCTGAACCAAGTAATTAAGGCTAGGAGGACCAGATTTAATTTTACTAGAGAAGTTGAGTTTGCCGTTCCAAATGATACCCGATTAGAGAAGAAAGAGAAAGAGGAAGTTCATAAATACCAGGAATTAAAGAAGGAACTCCAGAAACTATGGAATACGAAAGTAAAAACTCTCTACAGTCATTGAAGCATTAGGAGCAACTCAAAAAGTATTAAGAGTAAAGTAAAAGAACTGAGAATTTGAGAGAAGAAGAGATGGAGAGAACTGTAATAATGCATTCTGCAAGGATCCTGAGAAAAGTCCTTTAAAATTGAGATGACTTACTGTCAATAATATAAAGAAGGCATCACCATTAAATAAACTATAAATTATAATTATAATTATAATTATAAATTATGATGATGATAATAATAATAATACTTTATTAAATTTGTTGATAGTTGTTCAAATGGTATTAAAATGTCAAAATGATTCATTACATAAAATAGTATATAAGAAACTCAGATTGTTTATTTATGGCACTGTGAGACCTATTGCCTCACGTTTCTCTAACTGATTGGGAAAATTTACTGGATTTGCTTTAAACATATTTTATTGTATTTTACAGATCCTATAATTTAGTCGTGTATTAATGCCCCAACAACATTCCAGTTTACGCTTGTGTTCATATAAAGCCATAAGTCGCACCACTTATTTCGGAACCACATTTCCAGAAACATTTAAAATTGCCGTTGGAAGAAGTCAGTGTGTAACGTTGATACCGTCTTTAACGAGGCCGGTTTCTTATTTTATCTTTGAATACTTTTTAAACAACATTCAACAAACATATCAAGATTATAGAAGAAGATTCTCTTAAGGAAAAACAAGATTCTTTACAAAATACTTGGGAATGAAAGCTGGCTGAAATGCTCAATCCTCTGGTCAATTTGACAATGAGAATATATCATTTTGCAAAAAAAATATAGGATGGTCCTGAGCAGGAAAAAGTACGTCAAAGTTGAACTTTCACTTTTGCGACGTGCATGGGGGTAAAAATGGTCTTCACCGAAGGTCAAAGTAAGGTTCAGATTAATCAAATTGGTGACTACCCTTAAATACACGACAGACTTTGCAAATTTGTAAATTAAAGGTGAACAGCAGACACAAATTGTGCAGTTATTTCAGTTATTTAACAAGTTGGTCAGACAAGTAAGTACTCGCTTCAGTCCAGTCTCCTACTGCGCCCACGACCAAGTTACACATTTGTTTCTCTACCGGCCTAACTGTGACGCAATGGGTATTCTTTGTCAAAACAATTTTTGAATAGTTTTAGCAGTCGTATTTTTAATTCAAACGTACACACAGACCGTGAAAATAGTAGCTCGGAAATTGATCAATGTTGTTTCAACAAAATTGTTGAGATGTGTTGACATTTTTTGGACTGTGAAATCCGCATATAAACAGTAACATTTGGGATGGGTACCACAGTAACCATACAAATGTCCAAGCAAGTCATTTCTGAATCTCTTTAAAAATAGATACATTCGCTTGTATTAGTGTACACACATTTTCAATTCGTTTGATAAGGACATCCAAGTTCATATTAGCTAAAATTTAAGAATGAAATAAAACGCAAGTAAAGTGAGTTTTTATCGATAAAGTGAAGGGCTTTCTCGATCCTCTTTTTGTTTTTCGTATCAGTGGATTAAAAACAAAATTCAGACTTAATTATAAACATTGAGATTCAAGAATAAATTAGGAAGGAAGTCAAGACTTAATTTTGAAAATTGAGATATCAACGAATAGTTTACTTTTTTATTTGTTTATTTCTTTTGTCTTTTGTTTCTTTTTTTAAAAAATCAAGAATATCTGCTCTTCCAGCTGGTGATTGAGCTCTGCCTACATACGTTTTCATAATCCGTAAATTCCCAAAGAGATAAACATCGTCGATCATTGACATTGACGTCTTTTAATACACTTTAACTAAACTTGCTTACAAAAAGAAAATATGGTATCAAAAATTAATTACAGATACAGCAAAGGTTTTAAGAATGCTATTAAGTAGCTTCCATTGGCCTCAGACACCACAAAGCGAAGATCAAGAAAAGAAAGATGTTTCAATACGTCAGAACCCTGCAAGTGAAAACGTTTTGAAGAGTTTTCTTGCATCAAGTAACTATTTAAAAGTCTCTAGCCTGCCCTGGAGTCATTGAACTTCTCGTGTTTTGGTAGCAAAATACTACCAAATGTAAGAACTAAGTTTCTTTTAGTCCAATGAGAGGGGACCTATCGGTGCATAAGCCTTTCCGGTTAAAAATCCATGGACGATTTTTACGGCAGAAATTCGTATTTTTCTTTACATTCAACTGATAACCTGCTTTTAGGTTTTCGGCATGTTTTATTTCGTATCTTCCAATATTGAACTGTCGTAAAAGAAGTACCTTCAATGCCCATTTATGATCATGGAAGCATGAACACTGCTTCTCAGCGCGGTAAATGTTGAATTTTACTGGTCAAGACTACAATGTTGTTCATTTCACTTATCGTTATAATTATTGGTTTGTATTAATTATAAATTAAACGTCAAATTGTATGTATGCTAACACAGGGTACAAGGGTGGTCTTCAGGTGCACGTACTGTTATCATCTACACTTCTGAGGGCAGAAACTCTTCTAAGTATCACGCAGTTGTCCACACACAAGTACACACAGAGTAAATAAAATTTGAATCCATTGGAGCCATTTTAGTGATTAAGAAATCTATTTTATTCTATTTGAATATAACATTAGACTGTTGAGCACTTGACAACATGCTCACATAGATGTGCACACACGTTTGCTTTTGTGCTCATTAATTACACTCACAGCTAAAAAAACCCATTTTTCAGCCACCTTATCATTCCATCATCCATCGCTGTCGCCGCCTGTGGCAAAATGATCACAGACATAGGAAATAGTCCCTTCGGACTTGAAAACTTTTTGCAACACTGTCTATCTAAAAAAGGTCAAGTTTGGTCTAGTTACAATTGCTTTTCCTGTAGTTTTTTTCTTCCTTTTCTCCAAAGTCTACTAACCATGCCCTCAAGACATATCTTTGAATAGCCCATATTACTCTGTTTACTATCTTCAAATATTTTAAGCATATTTTAACTTTAGCTTTAACTTCTATTAGACAGGTGCAGTCAAATATCTTCATTTTAACACGATCTTGCAGTTTGTATGTTTCACACAAGAGCCATTCCTTAGTGTTTAGTGGAGTTAAATTGTTATTAAGAGTTTACTGATTTGATTACTCGGGCGTACAAAAATTTAGAGCCTTACACAAAGCCATTAAATGGCGTAGGAAAGTATGTCTGGCCGAAAAGTTCTTTACAACTTTACTAATACCTTCCTTGGCAAAAGTTTTAGTCAAGTAAAAGCGAATAAGGGGCTTAAAATATAGATTTACAGAAATGTTTAAAATAGTAAGGTAAATATTTGAGTTGGTGATTAACAGCTTTGAAAAAAAAGACCAAATAACAAACAAATGATTTAAGATATGCGACAATTTTTGACGAAATAGTATAGAAGAGGTAAGTTACAGTCAATTCGAATTATAAATTTTGTTATGTGTCAAATGATAATACAGAGTAGTTTATTCTAAAAGCTCAATAACAACCAATAATAACCAATGTTATCAAGCCCCAGATTGAAAACACACAGGAAGAAAGCAAATGTCGAATGTTTGTGAAGGTCCAGGGACTTGATTTACACAAGTTTATTAAGCCAGGGGAAGACCCCGGAAAAACTGGAAGGCTGCAATAAAGCAAGATGTGAAGGCCTGGAAACTCAACGAAGCTGACACTGGTCTCCGAAACAAATAGCGAAAAGACCTGCGAGCAGGCGTCAAAAAGGCATACCTGTGCAAGCCATAGATACATGCCAACTGGATAGTGAGTCAGTATATATATATAAATCCAGTATAGTATACAAAATAACTAGACAAATTTAGGAGTTACTACTAGTTTCATGTTTTCTTAACAATCTTCAAACTGCAATGAATTACTACAAAATTTCGTGTATTATAAAGATGCATGGTAATCATGGTACACTCAAGAGAATAAAGTATTCATTTATATTGTATAAATGAAGAAATGAATAAATGTATACTCAAGGGTATACATAAAGTTACAAACCGTAATACATACTCAGGCAAACAATGGCTATGCACGAGGTCAATTACATACCGCGCACTGACAAACAATGTCGCTTCCCCCCGCGTGGGAGTGTGTAAATAAATCATAATAGGCGTTATGCATACGGGGTCTACTTGACATTACCGATAATATATTTATTACGGTGGCGACATTTACTAATGAGTTCGTTGCGTTTATTTATTTTTGCTCTGGAAACATTGAGCACTCTTAGTGAACATTGGTATACTTTACTAATATTACTATATATATATATATATATATATATCTATCTATCTATCTATCTGTGTGTGTGTTTAGTGGCTGGTGATCAGCGGCACATTCATGAAATCGTTTAAACCTATGATAGATTCGTTTATAACTTAGAGCCAAGCTCTGCTCGGAATACACCGGCGATGCTAGTGTTCCATTGCATTGTATTGCATTGTATTCGTACTCTAAAACAATCAAGAAGATCGTTAAAACACTTGGGTTGTAGCATTAGCGAGCTTAGCCATAGCTACATCAAAATTTCGCCACTGGTAAGTTGAGGTGCCCGATTAAAAACCTGGTCCCCTATGTCAGCGTGAACTCAAATCATACTTGGTGCGATTTTTTCCCTTGGTTAAAACTTAGGTTTCCTGATTACATGTATTTTAGAAAATTTATAAATAAAATAAAAAAGAAAAAAATCTTACCTTTTGACCATGTAGTTATGTGAATGCCAGACTTACTGTGCTTTAACACAAATATATCAGCTGAAAAAAAGTTTGTAACAGCAGCTAACCAGATTCAGTTAACATACATATGTTACGTTCTCTATGAATGCCCCTCTAAAACTGCATTTTATGTGAATTAGACAGAAAAAATGAAAGTTGCTTTTTAAATACGATGTAAACGCAGTGTAAATTACGTAGTACATTACAATTCGTATTGCATTCCTTTCTGAAGTAACGTATTGGGGACATTTTATGCATGGGGAATGGCATTTACATATTTCTGCTACCGTCTATCTATCTATCTATCTATCTATCTATCTATCTATCTATCTATCTATCTATCTAGCCATCTCTCTAACCATCCATCTGTCAAGATGTTTGGGCGATAAATATCAATACGAGAAGTATATAACTAAACTCCACTCTTCTTCACTACACTTATGATGATTTTTGAGCATAAAGGCTTGATGTCTGTCCTCCAAATAACAGTTCTGAATTTCATAACGTTAACTCAACCCTGGTTTAAAAAATAGTATGGCCTAAGTAAAAAGAGGCAAAAGTTAAGTCCTTAAAAAACTATCCGACCAAAATTAGTTTGTGAAATGGAAGTTGCAAGTTTGACTCTCACATTAATAATTGTCATGTTTTGTTTCCTGGTTTATCGAAACTTTGGAAAAATTCAATTCGGCGTCACACCTCTCGTAAATTTTCCTTTATTTATTCATCCTTGCTTTGAGTTTTATGCCAAAAATGAAAATTTAATCATTGTTGTGTTGTCCTTATATAGCCACCCAAAGTATATTTTACAACTTGTCTCACCGTTATCAATTTATTTTCATACGTCATGTAATCATGTAATACTTAGACACAAGGGGAAAATTGAAATTAGATTGTTTTATTAACAGTTTTCTAACCAATAGTTGCCTGAGCCTTTTAGTTATTGCAGTGATAATTGTTGAGCTCCGCCCATTTTGATACGATGTTGTACTTAACATTCACCAATACTGGAATCTGTACGTACTTAATGTGGTCTTTTCGTGATTTGATCTCATATTGCGGTTAATACTTTCGGACATATTGACATGACCTACTTAAAAGCAGACCAATTTACCATTATGGCATAAAGTAAATTTTTGATGTTTATAAGGATAGGATGTAGAACGAAGAAATTAGAAGCAATAAAAGTATCATTGAAATTTTAGAAAAGGTGTGGTAAGCTGGACTTCGTTGGTTTGGAAAAATGACAAGACTTAATGGGAATATTCTTGTAATGGTCCTTTAAAGATGAAGTTAGGGAATGTAGAAGACAAAAGACCATAATAGAGCTAGATAAAAGAACAAGAAACAGAGAAGAATATGACTGTAGATAGAAGAACAAGAAACAGAAAAGAACATGACTGTAGATAAAAGAACAAGAAACAGAGAAGAACATGACTGTAGATAAAAGAACAAGAAACAGAAAAGAACATGACTGTAGATAAAAGAACAAGAAACAGAAAAGAACATGACTGTAGATAAAAGAACAAGAAACAGAAAAGAACGTGACTGTAGATAAAAGAACAAGAAACAGAAAAGAACATGACTGTAGATAAAAGAACAAGAAACAGAAAAGAACATGACTGTAGATAAAAGAACAAGAAACAGAAAAGAACATGACTGTAGATAAAAGAACAAGAAACAGAAAAGAACATGACTGTAGATAAAAGAACAAGAAACAGAAAAGAACATGACTGTAGATAAAAGAACAAGAAACAGAAAAGAACATGACTGTAGATAAAAGAACAAGAAACAGAAAAGAACATGACTGTAGATAAAAGAACAAGAAACAGAAAAGAACATGACTGTAGATAAAAGAACAAGAAACAGAAAAGAACATGACTGTAGATAAAAGAACAAGAAACAGAAAAGAACATGACTGTAGATAAAAGAACAAGAAACAGAAAAGAACATGACTGTAGATAAAAGAACAAGAAACAGAAAAGAACATGACTGTAGATAAAAGAACAAGAAACAGAAAAGAACATGACTGTAGATAAAAGAACAAGAAACAGAAAAGAACATGACTGTAGATAAAAGAACAAGAAACAGAAAAGAACATGACTGTAGATAAAAGAACAAGAAACAGAAAAGAACATGACTGTAGATAAAAGAACAAGAAACAGAAAAGAACATGACTGTAGATAAAAGAACAAGAAACAGAAAAGAACATGACTGTAGATAAAAGAACAAGAAACAGAAAAGAACATGACTGTAGATAAAAGAACAAGAAACAGAAAAGAACATGACTGTAGATAAAAGAACAAGAAACAGAAAAGAACATGACTGTAGATAAAAGAACAAGAAACAGAAAAGAACATGACTGTAGATAAAAGAACAAGAAACAGAAAAGAACATGACTGTAGATAAAAGAACAAGAAACAGAAAAGAACATGACTGTAGATAAAAGAACAAGAAACAGAAAAGAACATGACTGTAGATAAAAGAACAAGAAACAGAAAAGAACATGACTGTAGATAAAAGAACAAGAAACAGAAAAGAACATGACTGTAGATAAAAGAACAAGAAACAGAAAAGAACATGACTGTAGATAAAAGAACAAGAAACAGAAAAGAACATGACTGTAGATAAAAGAACAAGAAACAGAGAAGAACATGACTGTAGATAAAAGAACAAGAAACAGAAAAGAACATGACTGTAGATAAAGAACAAGAAACAGAAAAGAACATGACTGTAGATAAAAGAACAAGAAACAGAAAAGAACATGACTGTAGATAAAAGAACAAGAAACAGAAAAGAACATGACTGTAGATATAACAACAAGCTGAAAACTTGCATCAAATCCCCTGACTCTAGACGTACCTAGAACAAAAACTGTTAAAATGGCAATGGGTATTGTTAACCAAAATTTAGCATTTGACGACAGACTCCACACAAATTCATACATAAAGGAAGTTAATTGGGTAAGTACTGACTATGTAAAGCAAAAAACACTTTCATGTTATCAAGAAACTTAGTTTATTCTGTTCTGACCATGAAACGAGACTCTTAGCACTTGACTGTACCCATTAAAAAACCACACACCTTTATTTTTGTACTTGACAAAATGTTGTCGAATCTAAAAGGCAGATAAAAGAAATGACAACATTCATATGCATGTAATTCGTATTTCGGAGGTAAGGATAAGAAAATACTCAATTTTATTGCACTTTCAGGAATTGCAATTTATTCGATGGTTTTTTTAGGAATGTCCTGCCAATTAATCTTATCTTCAATCTTATCCTGGATCTTTATGTGACAAATGTTAAACAGCTCCTGGATATTACTGCTTGACCAACCAAAACAACTAAATTCCTTTGTCGGATAGCTGTCTCCAATACCTTTGACTTCAAGTTGAGCGGTATATTTAATTTTAAATGTTATCCTAAGCAAAAAAGTAACAATCAAGTGGAGCTTGTGATATTCTTGGGGCAGAACTGACTTGTCAAATGTTTCCGTTATGCGTTCTGACCCAAATTCATAAGATAAAAAAAAGGAATTGGAAAGCCGAAGGGAGACTGCGTTTAAGGAAAAGCGTATTTGGTGTGGTTTTAATCCTTTTAATCCTCAGTTTTTCAAAAAACGTTAGTTAACAGTATCCAATCATTCTTGGTGATTTACATTCCACAGTATTTAAAGACAAGCGCCTTCATTTAACAAACTTTCCATGTAAATCAAAGTTTGAGTAAACCAGACTAAGCCGGAACCACAATATTGGAAATTCCAAAAATATGTACACCGATTGACCCAAACGATTTTTTTTTTAACAGGAGAAAGTTATTTTTGAAAGGATACGGGTTACATATCTGAACTGTCCCAGCAGCTGACGTTTTGGCAGTAATAAACTCCTTTGAATGAAAGCCCATTACTTGGAAGTTCAAAAATCCACTTTATTATACCAAAGGAGAAACATAAGTACGATACAGGCAAAAAAATAATCCTCAATGACATTTGATCCCACGCCCGAACATCATCTATCCCTAGTATCTAATGTAGGACTTAACTATTCCAATTCTTAACTACTCGGTCATAGGAGAATGATAACCAAGAAGGTTAATTTACTTCTTAGTTATGTAACAGGCTCATTGCATAACGTTAAGGAGGTCTGTAATTTATTTAACGGACGACCAGTATCACACTGGTACATACGAAAGACTGACTTGTTCTTAGGATCTCTGAAAAACAATTTCTAAAACCTTAAGTGCCTTGTACCAACAGCCACCAAATATACGCATATAGCGCCTAAGCACTTGAATAAAAAAAATTGGTACAAGACCACCAAACAAATCGTACTGATTGAGAATCGGAATTACGCCCTCGCCGGCTTCTGAGTTAAAATCCCAGGGCCCTAACCACTCGGCCATAGTAACATTGCGATCTTGCGATGCATTTACTCCTCAACTCTCAAACGATCTTTTTTCTTGACATTAAATACTGTACGTCAATAATTTGATATAATGGGAAACCAATATCATTTTGGTCCATGGCTCTTACAACTCTCATAATGTAGCAAGTGTGACTATTGAGAAAAGAAAAAATAAAATATCTTAAAAGGTCTTGCATATAATCGAAAATTTCAGACTGGTTAATTGTCCCACTATGACGAGTCCACTCAAATTTTTCCCAGGTGATTCCTATTTCTCTATTTTCTTTTATGGTTATTAGATTACTATATTTATGTTTTGTGACTAAAATTTTGGCTAAAGTTTGTTATTTTAGTATGCTATTCGGCGTTCTTGGCTACCGACTACCAACTTCCGCTTTGCTTCGGTAGCAGTAGCCAAGGAAACTCTGGCTCCTTTTTCATATTGCTGGACCAATTGATGGAATGTTTCCGTTTTGTTTCTTTGGGGTACTGCTTAATAGTCAGACAAAAACCCAGCCTTTGTTTTCCTCCCATACCCCCCTGCCCATACCTGGTAAAATTTTCTGCTTAAACCTCTGAAAAACATGAAATTTCTGCAGTACAACAGATTTTACAATATTTAAACCTTGGTAATTTGTGCTATTTTTGTTTGCGATACCTGAACCTATCATTCAAGCTGAGATTCCTTTAAAATGTGATGTGAAAGTCGAAGTGTCAAAAATTGTTTAACCTGGAAACCAGTGGGATGTAAGACCCTCAAAGACAATTAAATTAATGTTTGTGTTTATTCCACAGCATCAGTCCTGCGTTAATTGGTTCCGGCTGATAATATTACCACGATTGAATATCAGTAGCCGCTGAGTTTGAAATTATTGCTAATTGACCCTCGAAATTTTTGCCACATTCTTGACCTCGCAAACTTTTGTTTTCAAGAATGTTGCATGGCGGTTTTGAAGTGGTGGTTTAATCACAGTTCCTGTTTACGCTGAAGCTCTTCTTGTTGTTCTTGTTTTGAGAATTTTGGCCATTCATTCTGTTACTTTTTAGAGCCTTTTCATATTTCCTTCCTCGCATGTGTTTTTTATTTTTATTTTGTTACAAAGCATTTCTCTTTTGTTTCTGTTACCTTCTTTATTTTTCAATTTTCCTCCTCCATGTAGTACCGACTCAACACGAAGTCACTAAAATGTCCAGAAAAAAAAGCAGGAAGTAAAACAAATTCCCAATGCCAGCTAGTTGTTGGAGGTGGGCAAGGGTACAGGCAACGATTAAGTGCCCACTATCTGCGAGTACTATGACAGCTACGATGGTGGCTGATACAACAAAACGTTACTAGAAATTCCTTGCTGCCAAATCAAAATTCCCTCCGAAGGGCACCGTCTGAGTCCCAATTGTTGGGAGAAAATGACGTTAAAACTAAAAAAAATGTTACAAGCTGTAGTAGGGGTTTGCTAAAAAAATAAATGACTTATTTTGAAGGAGCCAAAAGGGTGTTGCGGAGAAACTAGAAAGGAGTGGAGTCATTTTATTTTACTATAGCCCAGACTACTCTGTAACTGCAGTGTAAGAGGCTTTATAAATTAGTATATCAAAAAAAAAAAAATGAAAGAAAAGAGAAGTAAAAGGAGAAAAGGTAAAGAAGTAACAGAGGTATTACAGAGATATTATGCCCCATTATGTCCCCATCTCCCTTTCTCTTGCTTTCTTTCTTTCATTTATTCTTGGGTGTATGTGTGTGTGTGTGTGTGGAGAGAGAGAGAGAGAGGGAGAGAGAGAGAGAGAGAGAGAGAGAGAGAGAGAGAGAGAGAGAGAGAGAGAGAGAGAGAGAGAGAGAGAGAGAGAGAGAGAGAGAGAGA
>RDPX01000076.1:286993-299434 GCA_003991215.1 Morbakka virulenta | reverse complement strand
ATTTCATTGGAAATGTGATATAACATTAAGTAACGAATTGTAATGTCAAAAGAAGCTTTTTTTAAAGGTCTAATTTATATTCGTAATGGAGAGGTCCATTTGATAACAACTATTAAAATTTTATGTTGCATAATACTACTTACTTGGTGTGCGGTGATGATTGCTGGAAAATATCTCCAGAAATAAGAAAAACAGTAGGAGGCAGTAGAATTATGAGTTATCAAAGAATTACCGGTAAATACCCTGGATATATCATATGTTAAACTACAATGTTCCTAAATAAGGAGAAACCTAGTTTCAACTATATGTAGAAAACAAGGAAATTGTTCAAGATTTTGAATGTAGAAAGATTCAATTGAAAGCAAATATTATTCTCAAAGGAAAAATCAAGGCCAAACGGACAAAAGATACCTAAAGAGTTTGAGTTGAGGGAAATACTGAGCTGGATATCTAAGAGTCAACACAAAGGAAAGAGATCGTGAGTACCGTGGTCGTAGACGTCGATATGGATATCTGAGGTGATGGTAAATGAACAACAACTGAAAAAGTAAACTTTAAAGGAAATTCAATCTTTCTATATAATATGTGTGTGCTCAGATTGTTTGAAAGCGTCTGGGGTTTCAGTATTTCATTTCTAGTGCAATAAAACTTCACACAAGAATGTGCAAAAAGGGGTAGAGGAGATTAGAAAATAAAAAGTCAGCTTTTGAAAAAAGAAATACTCCCCGTGCCATATAAACATTTTGTATATCACCTGTAGAAATGATACAATCTCTTAAAAATTTGTTAATTGACAATTATCAATCTCAGTAACACAAAAATTTCTGAAAAGACATCAAAATTAACGTACGCATACACGAGTTTGGGTACAACACGAACACACAAATGCCACACAATGGAACTCAGTATTTATTTACTTTTATTTTTTATTTACCAGAATTACTATGGAAAGAATAGAACACTTAACTGAGTACTGAATACCCTCGTTAATATATACCTACAGGTGTTCTGGAGTGATAAATTTCATTTACTCTATCGATATTATCTGGACTTTATTGGCACAGAGACGCAAATGCACATATGTACCCACATGCACACACTACGTAAGAAGGCTTTTACATAATAAAAAACACCTATCTCTGTGCAACATGATGAGAATAGTTTTGTATGGAAGGGTGGCAAATAGAAGATAGATGGATAGAAATAGATATATTTATCAGGAAAGAAACAACAACCAATTATGTGTCAGTTTCATGTATTTAAACGATCACCAGCCATTTACATGTTCTATATGTATACACATGTAACACCGCAAGTAAAATACAATATTGCTAATATATGTCAAATATATATATATATATATATATATATATATATTTATGTCACAGCATTATTGTTGTTTGCTTGACATTCTTCATTAACTAGACCTAACTGATTCATTTGTCTGATGTCAGAGTTTTAATAGTCATGTTTTTTATTATTCACCACAGATAATACCACGTGACAAATGCAATCGCCGATCATCATACAATGGCTCTATTTTACCCGACATGATGTGTGCAGCGGGCCGCAGTCGAGACGCTTGTTATAGTGACAGTGGGGGCCCATTAATGGTTAAGTCATCTTGCAGTTCTGTTTCGGAGTGGGTCTTAATTGGAGTTGTTTCTTGGGGTAGAGGATGTGCGCACGCGAACTACCCAGGTATGGGAACGATTGTTCACCAAATTCTTGTTGTGTTGGCTTTGGTTTATATGAGACTGTAGGTATTACTCATGTTTATTTCACACATTTAGGAACTCATTTATTTTTTCACCCTTCACACACCTCCAGAGCTATTTTTGTTTTGGGATCACAGTGTACTTCTTTAAATCTCCTGCTTATTAATTTTTAAAAATTTAAAAGTTTTCAAAAGAAGAATCATTGATTTAAATAAATTAATAAGTCATTAACAAACATTGTTAGCTATTAATCATACAATAAGACAGTAATTAAATTTTGAATAACAAGGGGTAATAAACTGAGAAACGTCACTTATTACAGTCACAAATATACTTTATTATGCCATTGTAGCTATCTTTGTGGTATATCATGGTGATCATTATAATCTATCATGCTGTTTCTTAGTATATCATGATGATCGTCATAGTATATTATGGTGATCTTTTATATAGTATATGGTAGCATGTTGATGGTGATCACCATGCTACCATATACAATGGTGAAACGTGGTCATTTCATATGTGTCATTTTTAACTCCTTTGTAAAGTATGGTGATCTTAATTATGTGTCATAATCATCCTAGTTATATCTCATCATTTTCATCTTAGACCTTGGGAGAAGTGTAGGTACTGATCATGCATCAGTTCCTTTTATCAGTTGTGTATTATTGTTGTAATTTTTATATTTATAATTATTTTTGTTTACATCATCATCATCATCATCATCATCATCATCATTTTTGTTATTGTTATATTTTGACAGTTGTTGTTTTGCTTCTGTTAATACAGAGTTATTTCAGTAGTTCATTTCAAAACACGTATGTGCAGTTTTTAAAACCCAGCTGAACCTAACAACCAAACACCTTAAGAACCTTTCTCACAATCTGAAATTGTTCTAATGCAGCTTTTTGCAGAATCCGTTGTCTGATCTTAAACTGTAACTTTTTCAACTCATTCTTGAATGACTTTGATACCATACAATACAACAAGTACAATAGATGTATCTTGACTTTCTTATTAAATTCCTTTTTCTTTCAATTCCCTTCTTAATTTCTCTTCTTCCTTCCCAATTGTGTTTTTGTTTCTCAGACCCTGGCATGTCAACAATATAGCATTTTTCGTCACTTCTTGTTAAGGATAAGAATATTTAGTCTTCTCTGGATACTCACATAGTCTGTGTGAATTTAAACTCCAAAAGTGTTTGGACATAATTCATCATAACCTTCTCTGGCTTGTTCTTGTACATTTAAATGCACTATCTTTAAAATAATAATAATGATAATGATGAAGCAAATTAGACATGGTGAATTTCACCACATTACAGAGAGCTTGTTTAGTGGGTTTAACAAGAGTCGTTAGGAAGGTTCTGGATACCTTAGATCGTGGAATATGATTTGCTATCAAGTAGATTATTCCAGCAATAACATCATCAGCTGTGATAACCTCAGTCAATAATAAACTTATTATTATTAATAATAGTGCTAATAATAACAAAGTTCATGTCCAGCATGACAGTCCGCACAGGGAGATGGTATTCACCTGCCAGACGAGAAAACTTAACCCCGGCTACCGACCAGTAGCTTTAGAGGTTAAGCACCTTCCTCAATATGTTGGTGGTTCCAATGATGGTAGATGTTTGGAGTCCACCCAAGATATCAGGGATGCCCAACTCTTTCAAACTGCGCTCCAAGCGCTTCGTCACCACTCCTAAGCTTCCCACGACGATTGGGACAACGCTGGTACATACGCTATGTAACTTCCGGATTTGTTGGGCCAAGAAAGAATACTTAGTGACCTTTTCTTCTTCCTAATATCTCACATTTCGCTCGGAAGGCACAGCAAAATCTACAACCAGCCATCTCTTCTTAGTGCGGTCAACAACAACAACATCCGGACGATTACATTCCACCTGTTGCATTGTCTCCACTGATCTATCCCACCAGACTTCAAATAATAATAATAATAATAATAATAATAATAATAATACTAATACTACTACTACTACTACTACTACTACTACTACTACTACTACTACTACTAATAATAATAATAATACATTACTACTACTACTACTACTAATACTAATAATAATAATAATAATAATAATAATAATAATAATACTAATACTACTACTACTACTACTACTACTACTACTACTAATAATAATAATAATAACAAAAACAACAAACGCCATCAACATTTCCCTACAATTTCGCACCATATTTCCTTTTCCATACGGATGAATTAACTGACCTTACATTTATACAAAGAGAAGTAATTCTGGTGAAGTTCAATCCTTGAGTCATCAAATATAATTGTAATAGAAACATCTGATAGCAATCTCTGTAATTGTAATAAATATTAATATAACTTTTACTATTTGAGTTCATTTCATACCAAAATAGTTTTTGGTAGACATTTCTTGAAGTTCTAGTGGCAACAAGCCCCTTCAGAGCTTCAAGACTTTCCTTATGATTCTGGGTATTATTATTATTATTATTATTATTATTATTATTATTATTATTAATTATTATTATTAGTAGTATTAGTATTATTGATTTTCATTTTAGCTTTCCGAAAGTCAGCTTCGTAAATCTTTCCATTAGCTCTTTAGTTATATTTGGCTAATCTTGTATTACTTTCAGTGAAATGTGCAACGCTTTGAACATCGACAACAAACACGAGCGCTTTCTTTCAACCAATCTTTCTAATATAATCATTCGCACCACATACTACATATTCTGTCGTAGAAACCAACCAGTAATAAATTTAATTTTGTTAAATAGGCAAGCCAGTGCAAACTAACTTGACTAGTGAGGTTTGTAATTGTACGTGTTCGGACGAAAAAATAAAGAGTTTCCATTATTATTATTATCGCACATTTCATTTAAAGGTGATGCTTCCTTGATATAACAAGTCTCCTTAATTTTCAAGAACATTTCTCACGATCTTTGCAGAATGCAATTTTTCAGATTTCTGCACCTCGTCAATTCTTGTCTAAATTCTCAGTTCTTTTACTTTCTTTTACATTACATTACATTCCTAATGCCCCAGCGACTATAGAGACTATTTTTAGTTTCATAATGCATAGTTTTGGGGGTTCTTTTTAAATCCGTTATTTTTCTATCCGGGCATATGAAATGGGGAAATCAATGATAATATAATTATTTTCCTTCTTGATTAGTGAGTGCATTCTGGCCTTCTAACTGGAATTACCTGGTTCTGTCTGAATATTAAAGCCTTAAAGTACCTTGAAAATATGATTTACAAGAACACTTTTTGGCTCATGCTTGTACCACTTCTCTTTTGTATGTACATGAATTGGATTATTTCGTGGACAATCCATAGTTCTCCTACCATTCCTCTGTAGAAATTCCTCCAGTCGATTTTTTTATTATGATTTTAATTTTCTCTCAGAAATAATGCTCTTCATTTTTATCAATGAGTCTTTTAACTCTTCAGCCAAAGCAATTCATATTTTTATTTCGCACACATTTACCCTCCAAAGTGATCCTGAGCCAGATTTCAAGTTTAAAAAAACACGTGAACAACGAATGTCAGACTGTTAGAGGGAAAGTAAAAAGTATAGCCAGAAAGGTTTTGTTGCTCTCTATTTTACGTTTATCCCACCCCTTTCTCTCTGTGGATACCTCCTGTGTTGTGTGGTTTTAGTATATCGGTGAAAGATCGCAATAATTTGCAATGTAAATTGACAAAGCCCACAAAGATAGTATATTTCTTTCCTGTAGTTTAACCTCGTTTGATTTTCAATTTAAAACAACCCTTTATCATTTAAATCGTAAGTGCTTCCTTATTATTTTTGAAATGTTTATTGGCCAGATTTCAGCCGGAAGGGTTCTCTAATATAATATCACCTTACACAAAGGACACCAGTTGGAAGAGGCTTGTCGGAAAATCGTTTGGCTTGACATTTTAAATGGAAATGTGAAAACAAAGGAATTATGCTATGCAGCGCCTGAAGTTCATCTTGATAAAATCCGTTATTCATCTGGGTGTTAAAGAGTTTGTGGCTTACATCCATTAGTTTAACAAAGAGTTTATTTTGATTAAAAAGGCTTATTATAATTAAATCTAGACTCTCATCTATTCAAATTTTACTGAACTGACAGAAATATGACAGTTTGTACAACTTAATTCATTTCTTTTCAAAGGAATAGGTGCTTTCAAATTTTTTAATTCTTGTCTGTGCTAATGTAAGAAACCCACAGAACCGTATTTTAGGATTATGGACATTTTTTATTTCGGTTTAATACACGACAGCAGATTTGAATCAAGTATGCAATGAAATATCGCTCGTTCACCTTTTGGCAAATATCAAGTGTAACGCCCTTTTCCCGTTCTTGTTACAACCTTGAGTTTCAGGTTCTTGCCAGTATGACTTACCGTACTGCTTTGCTTTGACATTGAATTACCAATAAGGAATTCCCTTTGGTGAAGGGGCTTACAAAAGCGAACTGTGTCTTGCTGCCCAGAGTGTTCTGTGTGCGTTTCTTTAAACCTCTTCTATATCCTCTCTTCGGCTCTTTCATAGATTGAATTCTGTGAAATGCCTAAAATACCTTCTCCTGTTTATCAGGGGTGCCATCAATGATAGACCCCCAGTATATAATGAAAAGTACCCCCGGGATTTCTGAAACACCTCCGAGAAAGTAACAAGTTTCATTCACACAGTTGTTAGGGACGTACAATGCATAATATAGTTAGTGATCATCTCTCTCCGTACGTCTTGACCTCCTTACTGCCGGTACGTCAGCTACCGTTGCAACCTTCAGCCTTGTCCAGAAGCCTAGTGTTTTCTCTTCTTCATTTCCTGATTTCTTTTTTCAGTGAGAGCAAGATATTCATGTTGTTTTGCTTAGATCTTTCAAGGAATGTTACTTTTCTCTAGCCTTTCCATCTAACAGTACTGTCTTATTTGAATTTCGGGTTGTCTGTTGTATTAATAGATTATTTTTCATGCCCCATTCTCAAATGCCTCGAACTTTTTCCTTCCCTTCTGGAATCGGAAAATAGTAAAATGTAGGACTTTATTTTGTTTCGCATTCTTTATTTACACCCTCGTGTTGGATAAACAATTAGAAGAGCTGAAAAGCAAGCAACATTTAGAATAACTTAACCACACTAGTATCCCAAAGCTAAATTGAGTATTTTAGGTGACTGGAGGTATAGTAAGGTTTCGACGTATAGCAGATACTCAGAAGTTTCTTACGTGGTTGCAAAAATAATGTGACTGGACGTAACGCTTAAGTTAGGCAAAGTATTGTGACTGGAAATATGACAATGGTCTGAAAGTATAGAAGATACTCAGAAGTTTTCAAATGACTGTAAAAATAGTGACTGTTTTTTGTGACATAACACTTAAGTTAGGCCACGGACTACTCGAATAACCGGACCTTCAACAAATTTTTACGGTAAAATTAGCGAACGGCCAAAATGTAAAGAATCATAACTCTTGATTGCTCAGACATTTTTACTTACTTTCTTTTGCGAAATGTCGACAATTTATTTGACTATCAAGAAAAGGTAAGTTTAGCTCCTCACGTGGCACCAATGATGTACGAAATACGGCATTGATGGATGTAAAGGAAATTTGAGAAATTATTTTCAGCAAGCAAAATAGAAGTTTTTAGCCTCCCATTGTTGTGTATTCTGTTCTTATTGATACAATTGTGTCAACAAAGGATATTTTAAGGCATCTCACCGTGTTTTCATCTACATGGGATAGTATGGGGATCTGTGGGGACTAAAATGAGTTACCTTGATTATTCTAAATTTGTAATTTTCTTATAATACCACCTCACAAGTCTATTTTAGTGATACTAATAATGGCACCGAGGTCTCCAAAGACTCTTATTTCCATTTATATTTCACCAACACAACCTCCTGACATGTTGATTCTCATTTCAGGCTCACAACGTAACTAAATTTTACTTTTTTCACACAAACTCCACAAAATTGACAATAGCTCCGATACTATCGCCAATTTTCTTGAACATGGTAGCCATTTGAAGCAGAAAGTGAAGTCGTGAATTCTCCGGATCGGTGAATTGCTCACGATTCAGATCATTCGTATGCTTCGCAGCATCAAGAGACCCGATGTTTAAAATGAACCACACTCGCATAACTAGTTTGACAAATGCATGTGTTTCTTCCATTTATTGCCTCCCTTCTACTTTAGCAACTGTTTGAAAATGTTGACTACAAGTTGAACTTTTTATTTTTTTAAGTTATTAGGATGAATTGTGGTGTGGTCTTATTTGGTTTCTTTGACAATGCCACTTTCTGTCTCTTCTTTAAAGATCTTTTAGAAAAACACACTCCATTCCACGACATATATTTCAAGTTTCGGAATTTTTCAATTGTAAAGTTGGGATTTTCTTACTACTTCAATTGTTACAAATGTGTTTGAAGAGAAGATGTATTGGATCAAATAACGTGAAAAGTACTTCAAACTTAAAATTTTTGCGGGGGTGAACAACTGAAGCAACACCTAAGCTATCAAAAACTTGAATCGTTTTGTATGTCATACGATTAGCTCGCAAATATTTGCACCTGAGACTGAAAACTCGACCTCTGAAGTTATGAACGACCTCAAGAACTGACTTAATGATCCCCCAGCAAGTAATCAGCAGTTAGGTTTTAACTGGAACGAGTGGAACGAGGCAGGAAACAAAGGCTGGAGCTCCATAAAATGGACTGACCATGATTACAAGCATGCAATTTGCAGATGTAGGTTCTGGCATGTTGATTCCACCACCTACAACATACTCCCGCTGATATTGCAGTGCCAGCTTGAAATGGATGTCATCAAAAGACAAAAAGCAATCCTTTTATCCATCATACAATAAGCTAAAAACATTAGTTACTGCTTTCCTGTATTCTTTATCAACTCCACTTAGACTAACTTCTCAAAGTACTCGTTACAGTATTGGAACAGGGAAGGACGATTAACTCCCATAAAGCCCTGCAACTGCTCCTACTTCTAATATAGAGGTTTATCGCTTCCACTATATGGTCATGTGAGCATGAATGCTCGAGAAGTGATAAGATTTGCTTGCCTGTGAAAGTCACTTTCCGTCTTTTATTCGCGTTGCTATCGTAAAGCTAGGCTGCTAAACTCAAAGCTTTGTTTTCACATGAACACAGCTCTCTTCAACATCAAGCGGCGTATTTTCCAGGCAATTATCATTAATGGGACTTTTTCCGGATTGTTGTACACGAGGTTCTGCTGTCATATTCCTTTTTTCAGGATTTTTTTTTCGGGATTTTTTTGTTGCACGAAAATTATAATTTTTCGCATTAATTTAAATAATGCAACATTGATTGGGCATCACAAACTGATTGGAGGTATCTTAAGCCTTTGTAAGTATTATATGTCACTGTTAAGTGTTGTCAGTGGCTAAAGGTATCATAGGTAACGTCAAGTATTAGAAGTGACTAGAAGACTACGGACTTGTATTTTTTGTTAACGTTGATCATTAGAAGACTTAATCCTGGCTCATCATAAATCCTCCCCCCTCCCTCCCAACCATAATTTAAAAAGATGTACATTAGAGCAACATTCCTTAACAACAATCTACTGGTTCCTACTTTAAAATATGGATTGTCTTTATTATTTGTTGTCTTTATTTAACTGGTCAGATATTGGACTAAATTTTTGTCACGTTGTGTTATTTTTTTTAGGTGTTTACGTGAAAGTCGCATTGTACGCTGATTGGATATACGACATGATTAATCCAGGTAATGTTAAATAAATAGGTCAGAGTTTGCGACGCAAAAGCCTTTTCTTCTGATCCTGCGGTTGATAATACTTCAATAGTAAATGACAGCAATCTTTAGTACCGTATCTAGTACAATCAGCTGCTTTTCGTGTAAGATGTTTGTAACAGTTTACACTCATACGCATAAAGTAGCTGGATAGCCAAAATATATTTACGCCAGAGAACAGAGGGAAAAAAAGTATTTTAGTTGTGAAGAAAAAGAGCTTTTGCCTTGAGGTAGTGTTAAATTAATTGAATGAAAGACAGTGTAATTAAATCTTTGCATGCATACGTATCTTGCTGTAAAATACTATAAAAATTGATGGGAGTCCCTGAATCATGGAAACCACAGCAAAAACGAATCATGGAAACTACATTTAGAAATATCATGGACAATAACCTTATTTTCCACTTGCATTTTCATGAAATTATGCTTGACTTCAAATTTACATATTTTTTTAAATAAAGGATTTCTCTTGTCCAACCCATGATACTGCCTCATCTTCCATTCCTATGTTTTCTTTTCTCTTTATTTACCCAGATAAACTTGTTGTTCATCTCTTTTCTCGTGTTTTGCCCCTTCTTCTAGTTTTTCTGCACCCTATTGAATTTCCTGTATTTTAATCTCTACCTTTCAAACATTACTAGTTACTTCTGTCCCAGTGCTGTACACATATTTGCAAATATAAATACTTCTATACTTCACCCACTTTTCTATTGTTGTTACCAACTTAAGGATTTTTATGTATACCGTTGTGTTACTTCTGTTCTCTTTCTCAATTAATTTGTTACTATAATTTGGTGTCCAGGCCCTTACCAAAGTTAAATTTTAATCTTGGTGACTCGTATGCTCGTTAACGTAAGAGAAAGACATAACATATCGAAACTGTTTCTCGTGCTTTATTTTTTCAAGAATTGAAAGGTACCTTGTCAGCTGGCTCATATAATAAGTTCCCAATATTTACAAGTGGTACCAAGAAAAATTAACAGAGCTCTTCATTAATTCAAAAGAAATATAATAGCTGAATTGGAAAGACACTTCATTTGTGTTGCAACTAGAGTAATAAGTAAAGGAAACTGAATTATCTCACAAAACCAAAAAGTAGGTTCTGAAATGAAAGTTGATTTCAAATTTAGAAAAATGTTGAAAACGGTACTCTTTCTGTTAACTTATGAAAAAATTAAAAACAGCTTTTTCTTTTTAACAATAACATTAAAAATGTCTGGGGTTTTTTATTTCTATTTTTTCATTTTTTTAATTGTAATTTTTGATGAGGGTCTTTTAAAGACGACTTGAACAGTAAGGAAATTATCAGCCGGGTTAAATTTCTGGCACGAACCGGTCGGTTTTTTAAGAGATTCAGGGTGCTTTTTTATTCTGAACTCGAGTGCAAAACGTCTTGGTTGCTGCGTGCATGCGGTTGCTTCTAAGCTAAAGCTTTTAGAGATGAAAAGGAAGATAGCAAATATAATTTTTTTTTTCGAATAGTTATATAGGGTAAACCTATTNTCTTTTTAACAATAACATTAAAAATGGTGGTCTTTTAAAGACGACTTGAACAGTAAGGAAATTATCAGCCGGGTTATATTTCTGGCACGAACCGGTCGGTTTTTAAGAGATTCAGGGTGCTTTTTTATTCTGAACTCGAGTGCAAAACGTCTTGGTTGCTGCGTGCATGCGGTTGCTTCTAAGCTAAAGCTTTTAGAGATGAAAAGGAAGATAGCAAATATAATTATTTTTTTTCGAATAGTTATATAGGGTAAACCTATTACCTTAAAACTTCATTATTATTGAGAAGTAAAATGTAAGCAAATCTATTCTCTGGAAGTTAGTTTGGTTTTAGACTTTAAAATGCCAAGTTCTTAAGTCATTTAAAACTCTTGTAAAATTGCGTATTACCACCCACACCTTTTCTTTTTACTGTACATCCATACTCTTTGTTTATTTACTCTTATTCTCTTTCTCTTTTATTTAGCAAAAAAATTTTTTCATATACTATGACTTCCGGATCCTTATCACCATTATATTTAAACGTTTACTTTGTATTTCCTTGGGTACGTGATGAAGACCAAGAATATCACAATACCATGTCCTATGCATTTCTGTTCGAAAGTTTACAAAGTCTACTGAAAGTTTTCATTCTACTTTTCCACATTTAAGAACTTATACTGTAGCGAATGTTCTTTGTAAATAATTATACAACAAAAATCAATGAACAAAATAAATTCAGATGAATATTCTTATGCTTACTGTTTCTCTTTTTCTACAGGAAAACGGATATACAAATATTTCAAATATTGCTGTTGTCAGTCAAAGGTATTCTTTGCTACTTATTAATTTCTTCTTTTTTCTATTTCAGTCGCTAATTTCTGGGAAAAGACACAATGAGTCTCTTTTCCATTTAAAAAATCCCAATGTGACAAAAACTGTCTGCAAAGGAAGTGTATATATAGACAGTCCTGAAGCTTTGTAGTATTTGTAAAGAAAAGCTTCCAAACGACGTGTGAAGCCACTTAGTGTAAATGATTATAAAGAGAATGAATAATTTTAATGCAAAACAAAATAAGTATTAAGGAAAGAATCTCTGTTAGTTTCATTTTCTGTTTCTCTGTACAAAACAGTCAGAATAAAAGAACTTTTTCCTTTCGGGCTAGAAAAATTCGTCCGGTGCCGGTTTTCAGGAAGTGTCAGTTCTTAAGTGACTGCCTTGCATATGATGCCTTGTATATGATGCCTTGCATATGATGCCTTGCATATGATGCCTTGTATATGATGCCTTGCATATGATGCCTTGCATATGATGCCTTGTATATGATGCCTTGTATATGATGCCTTGCATATGATGCCTTGCATATGATGCCTTGCATATGATGCCTTGCATATGATGCCTTGTATATGATGCCTTGCATATGATGCCTTGTATATGATTCCTTTATATGAT
>RDPX01000076.1:252005-286974 GCA_003991215.1 Morbakka virulenta | reverse complement strand
ATATGATGCCTTGCATATGATGCCTTGTATATGATGCCTTGCATATGATGCCTTGTATATGATGCCTTGCATATGATGCCTTGTATATGATGCCTTGTATATGATGCCTTGCATATGATGCCTTGCATATGATGCCTTGCATATGATGCCTTGCATATGATGCCTTGTATATGATGCCTTGCATATGATGCCTTGCATATGTTTGTCCTAAACTGGAAGATATTTTCCTTTGCTTTTTTGGGATCACTACTAAATTATTTCGCCAAATCATAGGTATGTGGTATTAATTTAACAAAAAAAATTACTAGCATTGAAAATACCACGAAAGAAACCACAGGCCAAGCAATTCCTGATAAAAATTCATATTGCTGTTCTTATTTTAGTAAAAAGAAGTTACCATACTTTGCAATGACTATGCGATATTTAAAAAAAATATATTTTACTGGATTTAACATGAAAGAAATAATTAGAAAACAAACTCTGATAAAATCCGATACTGCTTTTATAATTTATTTATTTATTTAATTTTTTTGCGACAAGGAATAACCATGTTCTCAACCTTTGCTTAAGGTCTTCAGTTTTAAAAATTCCTGATGCATTGTTGCAAAGAAGACCAGCTGAAATACGCGCCTCTGCCAACGTCTGTTGTTTCTGTTGTTGTCTTTATTGTAGAAATCATTCAGAATGAGAGAAAAAACGTTTCAATAAACACCATTGTACTCTACTCCCCCACTTAAATGGCACTACATGTCTTGTAAGACCTTGCAATGTCGACTCGTCTGGAAATTTACTTTGAATTTACTTTTCTCCCAATTTTGTTTCCAAATCAGCCAAAATTTCCTAAAATTCGTGCAGGTTGGGAGCACAGGAGCAAATGAAATCTACTGCCGTAAAAACATGTTTTATTAAATCTTCAAATCCAAGACCTTTACTGCACAAATTTTCTTGATGAATAATGCAGTTATTGACAAGCACGTTGCATGCATCTAATTACATTTCTTCTAAAAAAATTTCTGTGAAATCTTTATGTTTGCCGATTATTGAAAGTGCCTCTTCAATTGTTATTCAACATAATTTCGTCTTTTCAAGTTTATATTTTTCAAATAGCTTTGTTACTTCATCTATTATATTCTTTCCAGTTGTTGCCCCTTTTAAGTGACACGTATCAAGGAGTTTCTTTGTTAACTTAAATTCTTTTGTAACAACCCTAATAAATGCAGCGAGTTGTGCTGTGGCTGCAATATATGTGCTCTCATCCTGTCCCATACTAAAAGAAGCACACAAGCGAAATTGCTTTTCTGTTGGTTTTTTCTATACCCTGGTTCATGTTTTTCACATACTTTCTCTTTGGGGGGCAAATTTTATCAACAGAAATAGTCAAGCGATTTTTTACTAACCCTCCCTTACTGAAGGTCTTCTTTCCTGATGCATCCAGTTTCCCGATCTTCAAACTGACCTTACTTAATACATCTGTATCTTTTTTGGCAGTAACCAGGTAGATTTGCTGGGTTTCGATGAATCTTTTGTCACTGTGGTACTTATTATTCGTAATCTGCTCTTTATTCCGGTCAAACTGTGTTGTATGTTTCCCCAATAATGTCGCTTTATGTTCTTCTCTTTCATGGTGGCAATGATCTCATTGCATATCAAACAGAGAACCTTACTGTTTCTTTTTACAACAAAATATACTGTTTACCTGCTTTCCTTGAACGCACGTCACTCGGTGTCAACTTAACGCTTTTTAGGCATGTTTTCCTCGTATAGACCGTTCGAAGAACTTGTAAATAAACTTCAGAAGGATAGACTCTAATTGTATTTATATATAAACGTAATACCAACTACTCTGAATTATTACGAGCTGATGTTTACTGTTAAGCTGAAAATCTTTTAATTATAATTTCTAGCAAGGAAGCACTGAATTATCCACCAATCAATGCTACAGACTTAATATACGTAAATACAACTTTATCCAATGAGATACCAGAAAATAGTTTAGGAAATCAAGGCAGTACCTGTGGCTGTGGCCGTGACTAACTTTACATTTTTCTTGTCTTGCTTTTAACATCAGCTCTTTACACAAATAATTTTGTGATTAAGATATTAAGAGTTTCAGATATCATATTAGCCAGGAATTTCAGTAGCTTTGATATTTCAATAGTTTTTGTGAAAACTATCGTTTTTTTAATTGACGTTATTTATTTTGTATCTGCTAACGTTCAGACTATCATCCTTGTCAAACAAATAAAGATATTTTAATTTGCTTCTATTACCTAGGGGGGCATAAAAATTCCCTTCGTGGGCCTAGTTTTCCCACCCTTGGTCTAGAAGAGAAACCTTCACCAGGAAGCATTGTTTTACTAGCCAAGTATCAGATACAATATTTGACTGGGTTTTGTAAACACCTTGTTAAACCTACTGGTTTAGTGCCCTTCGATATGGTAAATAATACGGGATTTTTTTCGACTTGATTTTAGGAGCCACTTCGTCTGAGAAGCAAGCAGCAACGAAGAAGGTCGAGAGTAAGTTATTACTACTTTTGTGAAACTTGTTTATTTCGTACTTGGTGTGTTTAGAGAACCAAATGTATTCAGTGGATCAAGTGTAGTCGGGCGAGCAGAACAGAAACCAGCCCATTCTCACTGTTATGCAACATAGCCATTGTATTTTATACAAATACCTAGGAAAAATAAATACGACGTAAGGTAGTTTAAGTTATAACGTCATAAAATTTTTGTAGTTACATAGCTTTGAAATGAAAGAACTTGGTTTGGCCTTTAGCCATTTTTTTCAATGGAATGTTTAGCTTTACTTCATTCCTTTGCAAAACTGTGTTTAGGTTTCGAGTGAATTTTTTTTGTCATAGTTGACTTGAAGTATTATCACAATGTGTGTGAAATTAGGTCAAGTAAATAAGTAGTTCGTATAGTCGATTTTGTATCTGTTCCATTGCTTTTCTACAGTACAAGAGTGTCACTGGCGAGAAGGCACTCGATATTTCACAACCATCCTTTAAAAGTCGTGTATATACCATGAGAAATTATATATTAATTACGACAATGAAATCGGCCATTGGATTGTTAAGGAATATATAAGGAACAGTAGTCAAATACCTTCAGACTAAAGAAAACATTGTCCAGTTTCTGTAATTAGTCAGTAAAGAATGTGATCTGCCCACTGCAATGCTCGAAGAATCGAGAGTGTGGAAACTCATAATCTCTATCATGATCAGCTCACCTGGTATCTTACAATAACCACGACTCCAAACGAAGGGGTTACACAACAGCACTATTATCTGGTATGCTTGGGTGAACAAACAAAAGAAAGTAGGCGCACTCTATCCTATACGTCTTAGACATGAAATTTAACTAAAATGAATGGATCACAAACCTTTGTTTTTATCTGCTTTAGTGTAATACTTAGAAAAATAGCACATCTTGTGCGTTTTTATGTCCTAGGTGTGTCATTTCAATGGAGAAAAAGTACTACCAGCATAGCAATTTATCACCAAAACATCCGTATATTCATTTCAATATTGCATTTATTAGAAGCAAGTCAACATTAAGTACCAATTAACGCATAATATTGACAAAAAACTGACGTATCCACATTTTTTTTAGTTATAATTACCTTTTAAATAGAGTATGGCGAAGTAAATGATTTGCCACTAATTAAATTACTTTATTGGTTTCCGTTATCCTATGCAGAATTAAATCTAAATGGATGAAGTGTGCGAAATGTTAAGGTTTAAGCAGCCTCAGGGTATTTTCTGCAGGATTATCGATAACATGAATCAAGGGGTGTATGGAAGAAAATAAAACGACACTGTACTATATCACGTGAATCCTTAATTTATTAATAAATAAAAAAAAGATTAAGAGAGGATATACATTGAATCGAAGGAACTATTACCCTTAAATGTATAGCCGCAAAATGGACTTATTTCCGCAGTAACGGGAGTCCCTAACACTGTCTGGCGTTTTATTGGCGCAATGTTTCATCAGCAGAATGTACCTGGCGGCTACCACTACTAGACACGCAAGCACCCAAGAGAAGTCCATACCTGGCCATATTGTATGGATGATGGTGTTACAGAGATTGAACATCCATCTAGTAATGCTCACGTACAGCACCGGAATGTACTGTACCTAGATCTCCTACTACACATGTAGGTCCATCTTCATGACACGATTGGTGAATGCTCTCTGTATTTTTTTGAAAATATCCAGTTATATAGATGATGTGTCTGAAGGTCTTTAGAATCTTTAATCAATTTTAGGTTTCGCCACAGGAACTTAAATTCAGGATTTAACTTCTTTCATGTAAGGCCTTCTGTTACCTTGGAAAAGTGACGTATATTGTGGCGGGTTATCAGGGTCGTGGATGCAGTTTGGGATACGCAACTCCCCTGTTGCCGCTTTGGCAACGGATTGCTCGTATTAATGGTAGTCCATAAATAGCAATTGAAATGAAATCCATTGGATCAAGTAAATAGCATCCATTCTTGCTGAAAAGGTCACAATACTGAGGTAGTCAAGTAGAATCCCACTGTAGTTTGGTTGTTGTAGCAGAATATTTTCTGGTGTATTAACTAAACTATGTGAGCAATAATCCTCTGTCTTTCAACAGAATTTTTCAAGAAATACTCCAATGTCAGACCACTGTTAGGTTTGGTGCAAATTGATTCACAGTGAAAAGAAGTGATGAGTTATAAAATTTTATTTCCATAATTTATTATTTTCTTACTTGGAAGACAATTATCATCTTCTTCATCATCACCACCACCATTATTTTCACCATCAGAATCGTAATCACAATAATCACCATGCAAGGTACACCTTTTCTAAAGTTGCATTCAAACAGTTTTCTACCCACAGTGGCCCTTTCAAGTTCCTTTGTTTCGTTGTTCTTTTTCTTCATCCAGTCCTATCAACACATAGGTCATACTCCTTGTTTTTTTCACTTCTATTCACCCCTTCTCTCCAGCCCGTCATAATGCTTCTTTTGTCCAAAATAAGTGAGCTTGGTTACTACAGCAGGCTGATACCCACAACTGATTACAGTTGAAAGAGAAATTGAATGAGACATCTTAAGGTATTATTCTTTTTTTTTCAGGTTACTCCTCCAAATAGCAACAACCGCTATATTGCTATTCAAGGACCCCCTGGCCCTCCTGGTCCTCCTGGCCCATCCGGGCCTACTGGATTGACAGGAATGACTGGTTTGGACGGACAAAGAGGACCAAGGGGCCCTGCTGGACCTGTGGTAAGATAACATACTTCATTGTAGGTGTATTTAATTATACTAATTTGTTGTTTTAGTCAGGTTTAGCCAGGCGCCTTGCATCCTATAAAAATGCCAGAGGTCTTATAACATTGTAACATTTTATTCTATTTCATTTAAAATATTTAGTTATGTTTATATAAAAGTTACACAGTTTATATTCGTTTTTGTGCATATATACATACAGTGCATATAAAAATATATGTATATATACATGAAATATAAATATGTGTGTATATGAATGTAACGAAAAGTTTTCATCCGAAATCTAGATGATTTGAAAGACAGCAAAGGACATGTTCTATTAAACAGAATTGAGAATCCCGAGGAGAATTAAAAGGCTTATCCTGTTGGAGAGAATAAGAAACAGGGATATCAGGGAGGAATTAAAGGAATGAAGAATAGTGGAGAATATAGGAAAGGCCAGACCTAAATGGTATGGATACAATTGAGAAGGAAACCAATGTTAGTTGTACGTAAAATAGTAGAAATAGAAGTAAATGAGATAAAGAGATCGTAGGGGACTGAAGTTGATATGGATAAAGGACATGATGACCAATATTTGCGAAGTCAGATCAAATAGAAGAGACGAAAAGGGAAGAAAGTTATATGGAGTGAGTGTTCAAAGGAGATAATCCCTCAAAAAAGGGAAAAGAAGAAGTTGAAGTGAGGAAGAAGGCAAGTAAGAAAAAGTAAAAGTGGTGTTATTGTGATATCCTGAATCTTTTGTGACCCCATTGCTTAGAGTACGTCAAATAGGCTATAGGGGACTATAGTTATAAAAACGTTTGGCGAGCATTGTTCTGGCCAATCTTAAGCCATTTATTTTCTGATGGCCTTCAAGAAAACTAATAGGAAATGAACTTTATACAAAACAACTCAATGTGATTGTTATAGTAGAGATAAAGACTCATTTGATGAATTGACCCCCGTTTTCAGAGGTGTGTACTGTATTAAATTAACAAGCGGTACCCCCTCCATAACACTAACATGAAGATATATCTTCTTGACACATAGATCTTAGAGGAGGAAAACTATTAAAACTATAAATATATATATATCCTTAAAATCATTTATGTGGGAGAGTCCTGCACAAAAACAAATCTCCAAGGAAAAATCTGTTTTAATGTTCAATATATAAGGGTGTAAAGTCTTTAAATTGTCACAATGATCAATGCGATTTCCGAAAAGGAGAAACTTTTAAGAGTATTAATAAAATAAGCCTGTAATGAAAAAAAGAAATAAATTCATCTCCAAACGTCAACCCCACATCAACTACGCAGTANATATCCTGAATCTTTTGTGACCCCATTGCTTAGAGTACGTCAAATAGGCTATAGGGGACTATAGTTATAAAAACGTTTGGCGAGCATTGTTCTGGCCAATCTTAAGCCATTTATTTTCTGATGGCCTTCAAGAAAACTAATAGGAAATGAACTTTATACAAAACAACTCAATGTGATTGTTATAGTAGAGATAAAGACTCATTTGATGAATTGACCCCCGTTTTCAGAGGTGTGTACTGTATTAAATTAACAAGCGGTACCCCCTCCATAACACTAACATGAAGATATATCTTCTTGACACATAGATCTTAGAGGAGGAAAACTATTAAAACTATAAATATATATATATATATATATATATATATATATATATATATATATCCTTAAAATCATTTATGTGGAAGAGTCCTGCACAAAAACAAATCTCCAAGGAAAAATCTGTTTTAATGTTCAATATATAAGGGTGTAAAGTCTTTAAATTGTCACAATGATCAATGCGATTTCCGAAAAGGAGAAACTTTTAAGAGTATTAATAAAATAAGCCTGTAATGAAAAAACGAAATAAATTCATCTCCAAACGTCAACCCCACATCAACTACGCAGTAACTAAATAAAAGAAAACACGTAAAAATTAGAAATCTGTTGTATATTTTTTGAAATGTCATGAGTTTAATCCTTAAAATCATGATCATCATTATCATCATAATAATAATAATCATCTTGCGGTCTCAGCCGAGATAGAATTCACTAAACCTTTCCAGTATACCCTATCGGTCATAGCTGTTAGACGGTTTTCCTAGGGGATGGCAGTGTCCCTGCATATGATGTCTGCAAAGACTGAAAGCTACTTTCGTACAGAGGCCTATTAATAAATCGATGTTTTCTTTCTCCCTTTATTCTAAGTCAACAGTTTGCTACTTAAAACGGAGAAACATTGGGGTATCACTTCTAGCAGCGTGGTTGAGACTAGAGACTGGAGCCTCTGGTAGGCTGATGACAAGCAATTGGCCACTACTGCTTGTTCTTTGCTGTTGTTTTTTCAATGCTTAAATAAAATATCTTTTTTATGATATGCTAACTCGGAACCTTCGTATCTCATCACCCATCCGAGGAGACCTTTCCATTTCATTATGTTATATTGTAGGGAGGTTATTCTATTTGATTTTGCTTTCATAAGAACTAAATCTGAGAAACGCCATTTGAAACCAGAGTTTAAGCCACCAAGATTAGATTGGTTTTTGCTGGTGTAGTTCATAGCAACACATTGATTTGAAGCTTGTACAATAAGGAAGCTAAGCAAAAAGGTGAACACATTTTGTGGACTCAGGTGTCATCCTAGAGGAGATCCAGAGGACAGAGAATAACAGGATTATTAACTTGAAAAAGCTGCCTTGATGTGACATAGGCAAATGCAAGGACAACAGCAAGGGACAGTTGGGGATGATGTCGGGTTTTTTCCGTGGTTTTTGTGAATGCAGTGCCATTTCAGAGGTTGCTAGAATTACGTTTCAGTGCCTGTTTTCTTATAATAATAGAATACAATATCTGGATTATGCGGTGGGATGATTTATTAAGTTTAAAATACTGAGGTTGCAGAAAGGGAGATTGAGTACAGTACTGGCATTAATCATAATATCAAAATTGTGATTAAATGTCAAAATTCTCTAGCATTTAACAGTTAGCACTAGTGAGCCAGTAATTATGTTTTGAAAAGCTAGACTAGGCTAACACATATTCTAAGATTTACATATGTAAACCTATTTGTTAAGTCTCAAATTGGGGGTAACATACTCATTCTAAAGTTATTTTTGAAATTTAAGGTCATCTATAACTATTAGGATCACTAACAGGCAAACTTAGAGCTCTGTAATCTGAAGTTAATACGTTATTGGACTATACAATATCATACTGCAAATAAAGAAGAGCAAGAGATTATAGAAGAGTGGGGTATTATAAAAAAGCGGTCGGTATCTCTATGCTATTGAAGCTACCGAAATAGTCTAATAGTGCGTATTTTACACTCTGTATACCTAAATCACACAAGAGGAGCCGTACTAAAAGAACATTTGTTCTTTTATTATTGAAATTGTCTTTTGATAAACCATTCAGGAGTCATACTTTATGCAGTGTGGCTTAAGCAAAGGAATTTGTTTAGTACACACAACTAATGAATATGCCCTGGAGAAAAGAACTTCCAAGCTCTCTCGCTTAAAGAAAGAACGTCCTTTAAATAGATGGCTTTTTATTGCATGTAATAAGAAACAATGAGAAGATATATGGCAAAAGGAAGAGTGGTATAAAGTTAGGATGCGATTTCTCAATGCTTTATATTACAATCACACAAGAAGGACCGCGCAGTTTGCAATCTGGCTCGAAGACCGGGGATTTACTGTACACTATTTATTTAAATACTCTACAAAAATTACCTTAATACAAATTCCGGGTAGAATGTAGTATTGCTATGCTTATGAGAACAGATTTTATGACACAAAAATAATACATTTCCATATAATCTCATGCAAAATACTTTTCTGTTGATCTCACTGGAATTATGGGATGAAGTCTGTTAATTATTAAACATATCAATAACAGATAGATCTTAATTTTGGACAAACATAATATCAAAGCAATATTTTAAAATTGGTTTGTTCTACGTACCAGTGTTGACTTTGCATCATTTACGTCAACAAAGCTTTTTATTAAGGATTAATCTCATTAAATTTGCTATAAAATCATCATTGACTTATAATGCTTTTCATTTCAATTGCTATTAACTAATCCAATTGATTTTTATAAATAAATGTGAAGGCAACTTGGTAAAGGTATGTTGTACAATAGCTTACAGAAGAAATAAAAAAATCTATTTCCATTTCTGTTTTTGCTGTCTATTTTCAGAGGGTGACCACATTATGGGTCAATGAGAAAGTAACTGGGGTAAGGACATTTAAGAGTGCTGACCGATCTCTGTTTAGGGTCACCCAAAACATTAACTTTACTCAAAATTGTAACCTTGCAGCCATGATTTACAGTAAAACAATTAACTGGATGGCTGGAAATATTTGGCATCTCAAGAGTAAGGTGAACACATTTTGTGGAGAGTTTCGATACATCGAGTAGCTTCATCGCTAATTCAACAATAAGTGTTGTCACAAATTTATACATTATCATTAAAACGGTTAAAATTCAGTGCATTTACACTTCGAAAGTGCTCACTTCGTGCATAGTTATTTATTCAGAAGTTCACATTGTACCATGAAAACCATTATTTACTGATAAATGGTAATTCCTCGCCCCTTATTTAGCAGAAAATAGTGAATTGGAAGGACAGGAATTGTAGGATTCCTTGCGTGTGGTGTTGAGAGTTCTAGAAAGCTTTCATATATCAATATATTTCATGTCTAATTCCAGTATAAAAGGCATTATATATTTGCACAAGGTCAATGGAGTATAATCTGACAAGATTCGGAAGTTAAGAATGAGGTGACACGGTGATCTGCAAAAATGAANATTTAAGAGTGCTGACCGATCTCTGTTTAGGGTCACCCAAAACATTAACTTTACTCAAAATTGTAACCTTGCAGCCATGATTTACAGTAAAACAATTAACTGGATGGCTGGAAATATTTGGCATCTCAAGAGTAAGGTGAACACATTTTGTGGAGAGTTTCGATACATCGAGTAGCTTCATCGCTAATTCAACAATAAGTGTTGTCACAAATTTATACATTATCATTAAAACGGTTAAAATTCAGTGCATTTACACTTCGAAAGTGCTCACTTCGTGCATAGTTATTTATTCAGAAGTTCACATTGTACCATGAAAACCATTATTTACTGATAAATGGTAATTCCTCGCCCCTTATTTAGCAGAAAATAGTGAATTGGAAGGACAGGAATTGTGGGAGAAAATAATGAATTGGAAGGTCAGGAATTGTAGGATTCCTTGCTTGTGGTGTTGAGAGTTCTAGAAAGCTTTCATATATCAATATATTTCATGTCTAATTCCAGTATAAAAGGCATTATATATTTGCACAAGGTCAATGGAGTATAATCTGACAAGATTCGGAAGTTAAGAATGAGGTGACACGGTGATCTGCAAAAATGAAAAGATGAGAAGCAAAATAAGAGAACATGGATGGAGGTATTAAGAGGAAAACGATCCAGAGGAAGGAAAGGGATTCCATGATGTAGTAAAGACAGACACGATAGACCGACAGACAGACACAGCAAAATTGGTTCTTTGTATCACTCTAAAGAGTATCCTTCACCTAGGGCTATTTTGTATTAGTGTAAATGTACCATACGTCCTTGCATGGAGTATTGTTGATAGGTGCTCCCTCATCTCAATCCCAATATTCTTTATTGAGTTCAAAGAGGTGTTTGTAATTTGATAGGTCCAAGCATTAACCCTTTTTCTGTAGGTTTTATTATAGGAAGTGTTCTGGTGTGCTTTTCTTGCTCATTTCCGCTTATCTAGTTGGATCTAGTCTGACTCGCTTCTTCAGGCGTGGACTGCTGAATTATGGAATTCTCTGACTTCTTGGTGCTCTCCTCCATTATATGACTTGATTGCACTAAGTCTAAAATGAACTTTCTGTTCTAGCTAGATATAAGTAATTTTTTCTGTGTATTATTTCTCTTTCTTCACAATTCCATACACTTAGTGTCTTTTTTACCTTATATGTTTCTTAACTTTTAAAAAAATCTAAAAAGATCTAAAGAAGGTTTTTTCGGCTTGTCCAATCAGGGGTTGCCGCTGATTGTCGTCTGTATTAAACATGGCCTCTGACTAAACTCCTTTCTTTTGTACCAACTTCTAACTTATTTAAAAATGACTTCAACGAAGGTCATTATCACCCGTTTTCTTCCAAGAATCTTGTTCTCTATGGATTCTTCTCCTTTCCGTCTGAATGCTCCAATATTTTTTCAAGTTCGTCGCACTCACTGTGTCACCTACGTATTGTGTTGTAAGTATTGTTGTTCTAAAGCGTTGATCTGTTCTATCATTTTCGATACCCGAAAAGTAAATGATAATAACTTTAGTTTTGAAAGCTCAAACTTTGCTTTTTTTTACCTGGGTGCAACTGCCTCTCGGTCAATAAGTCTAGCATGTTACACGATCATTTTAGGTATTGTTTTCTTACCTATTGCCGATAAGCTCCACACAGATCGCTCCTGTAACTTACCTCCGTCCTTTCCATTCTTCTTGCACCTTTATTTTTACCACTCTCCCCCAGTGTGCATTGCTCTGTACAGTCGACCATGATAAATAAAGCTAATGGAAGATAATTTGTTACATTGTACAAATTTTCTTCAATAAAACAGAATAAAATTGTATAATTAGGTAATAACAAAGCCGTTGTTCAAAAATAGTGGTAAAATACGGATTAGCTGTTGTTCCTTTTGCAAAATACAAACTGGACATAATTAGTGGAATAACGTAACTACTCGAACTATATTTCATGCTGTAAGTTATGATTCAGCTCGAGAATTGCTGGCAGGGCAACAACATTACCTTTTGATGACGAAACTAATAATTTGTTCCCACATTCAGAATGAAAGAAACTGTTTTTAGTTCTTTTCCTACCCAAATACTAAGGGGGCTGCTGATGTGCGTAGATGCCCTTCACATTGTCTTACAGCACACATTGGTTAGCTTAATAGTTGTTTAGCAGGAAAAGGCAAAATAAACCTTGCTTTTGTTTCCAATCTCAATACCCAATATTATTATCTAAAGCAGAGATACTGGAAAATTGCATCTTCAACTACATACACAAAAAAAACCTTTTTCTGTTTGTGTTTCCCTATCCTATACTTTAGGACCCCAGTGCCATATTTAAAGACAATTTGTTGAGCTTGGTATGGTCCTTGCAACACTAGTGACTTTTCTGACATGCTGGAACTTTGTATCACATCCTTCCTCGAGCACACAGCACAAACTTTAAACAAATAACAGAATACCCTATTAAGTATTTGTGAGATGAAATACTTGGAACAACTTTTAACAAATTCATTGAGTTTATAGAGAACAATTCTTCTTAACGAGAGAAAAATCTGTCGCGTTAATACTAGTGATTGAAAACTGAATGACAGGTGTAGTTCTATACTTATTCTCTGTTTGACAACTAGGATATATGGTTTTTGCTGAGAAATTTAGAAATACTCTTAAAACAAGAAGAAGATCAACAATGTAATGTGTATAGCGTTGCGACATGCTGGTGGGTAAAAAGAGGTCGTGATAAAACATTGCTAAAAGAATGCCCTCCTGACCCCTTCGATACTAGCCTTGATAAGCCAAGCCAATCCTTCCTTCCGTATCAAAATCAATTATAATTGATCTTTGCAATGGAAGTGAAAGCAAGCAAGAAAGAAAAACACTTCGATAACTTACAAATTAAAAAGTTAATGTTAATTGAAAGAACTTATCGTTTAAATGTACAAGGACATGTGTCATTGTTGCTATTATTAATTGCGAATATTATTAGATTTATATTTTTTGGATTATTTCTTCCACTTTATAGAGCATGTACAAATTCAATAAACTAAACCCCATAAAGGAAACAAAACAGATTAATTCTAAATTTGAAGCGTTGGATAACCAGAAAATTGGATATTCCTGCAAAGTACGGAATGTTGATATTCTACCACTGGACTACTACTGTTTGATTACTTCACTTCTATTCTCTGCAGATGATTTAATACTGTTAACTCATCTGCAATTTACCAAAATAATTAATCGTGTAATAAATTACAGTAATCTAGTATAATTATATAACACTTTTTATGTCTCTTACCCATAACTGTATATAGATGAGCGTATTTGTTCTTTTGTTAATGGAATGTTTCTTTTTCTTTATTACTTTAGGGCCCGCCAGGTAAACCAGGGCCTCGTGGAAGTGTGGTAAGTGTAAAGGAAAGAAACTGTAGTTATTCTCTCATGCTTTTTATCAACATATTGTCACACAAACTGACTTTGTGGATTCTCGTTTAGCTTTGAACTTTGAATGAAAAAAAATGAAAGCTTATTGAGAAAGGTTCTAGTTTAGGTGTGGCGATAATTAGAGAGGTATACATTATATCATTTGCCAAAAAAAATATTTTTTTTATGCAGCTATTTTTAAGAGTTGGTCAACAATGCAATTTGATTCAAAAGAAAAAAGAGGGGAAAAATATATTTTGAATGAAGACAAAAGTGTTTGTAGGGGTATGGAAGCCTCGAAAGAAAGTTGTCGCCAACCTCACCCGACATGCAATTCGACCTGACCATAAAAAGGGCACAAGGAGACATGCACACACATACACGTACACAAAAACAAAAACAAACACTCTCTTTCGCTATTTCTTTTTTCTTTCTTTCCCTTGCTCCCTCTTTCTCTCTCTCTCTTTCTTTCTCTCTCTCCCCCCTCTCTCTTTCTCTCTCCCTCCCTCCCTCCCTCCCTCTCTCCCTCTCTCTCTCTCTCTCTCNTCTCTCTTTCCCTCCCTCTCTCTCTCTCTCTCTCTCTCTCTCTCTCTCTCTCTCTCTCTCTCTCTCTCTCTCTCTCTCCTCACTTTACATACCCGTTGCAGCTGTTATCCTCACCTTTCCAATTGTCTGACATCCAGTGTTGTTCACTTATTTTCCTTTCTATTTTCTAAGCTGTACTGTAGCTGTATCTGTATTTCCAACTACCACAATTATATTCTTTATTATCAATCAGAATATCTCGAATTTTCATCAATAATAGTCTCTGGAAGTACAGAAATACAATTGTATTCTTGTGATTGCAATTTATTTTGATATATCAATACATCTATATTTGTATATCATTATATTTTGTTTTGCATGTTTGTTCTAATTTTAGGTAGCCTCTGTTTATATTTATTTTATTTTCATTGTAATTACTGAGAATTGTATTTTTTGAAATTAAAGGGATCTACTGGAAGACCTGGATTGCCTGGACCACCAGGAAGACTGGTATGTACTGTTACATCAATCTTATGTGTATATCTCACTTAAATGATGTGAAAGTTGTAATAATTTTTCTGACTCTAGGAGGGGGAAGAGTGAGTTTCAAAACCACATAAAGAACAAAATTCAAAATTCCGTCTTTTGAACTTCAACAACCATAAATGCTGTCACCAGCTGCAACAGCTCTTAATAAGTACCAAATTATGATTATCTCTCTGTGTGTTACCAAACTAACCCAACTTTAAGAAGCCTTTAGTACAAAGAAAACTGTAAAAATGATCATTGTCTATGTCTATCGCTTGGCTTATTTCCTTCTTTCTTGAGGGTAAGAGCATGAATTATTGAGCACTGAGTTTTAAAAGGAGAGGGACACTAAATGATGAATACTTGATACGTGGACAAGGTTAAGATTCATTCATATTTTACCGTTCTTTGACAATTGAATAAAATCTATAAGAATGAACTTGACAAGTTTTCAGTATCTGGCTGGGTTTTTTTCTTTCCAGCGAAACCTTGAATGAAGCAACCAAAAAGCAGCATGTTTTAGCCTCTAGCTGCAAACGAGACATAATCCAATACAAGTGAATAATAATCTAGATGTATCATTAAAAATAAGCGAAAGAGAATTTAATGTTAAAAAGAAAATAATAAATAATTAGGCACAGTAGTTTGAATGTCTTAGTTTGAATTTCCATCTCTTGAGACACACTTGCGAACAAAAAGGTTCAATAAAAATACACTGTGATAGACCTAGTAAGAACCCTCCTACTCAGAATTAGTTTTACAATAGTAACAAGATAGGAAGTGTGTGATCACTTACCATAACCTTTTTCCAAGTACAAACATTTCACAGCGCAAGATTTTTCACGTTTGGAGCCTTGCACTCTTTCCCATCACTTGTTTGGTTGAAAATGTTAGGAGGTATTTTGTAATTTGTCATTTCACAAAAATCGTTTACCAACTCACTGTATCTATTTATATAATTTGTATTTGAGACAGTTTAGTTTAGTTAACCATTTATAGTTTTTAAGTTGTACTTATAACGACTTGAAAATAAATAATACTGTACTATTTAGAAAGGTGTACTTGTTTTCCATTAAGCATATACATATAAAATATATATGTATATATAATATAGAGCTCGAATACCTACAGCTCTGTGTAAGATCATCGTAAAAATAAGGTCCATTCTGAATATATATATTATGTACAATCAATTCATTTGGTTCTCTCTCAGAGCGTCAAACTGGTAATAGTTAAATTCTAATGCTTCTCTTTGTAAGTATGATATGGTGTGTATATGTTGTATGTGTGTGTATTTTTTGTATGTATCTTATTAAACTAACCTGATTGTCTTTTTCTTTTACAACCTTCTATTTTTAGATTGCGGTAGATGGAGTGGCCTTCCCAACTTTTGAAGAAATGAAAGACCTGACAAATGAACTAAAGAGGTTGGAATCAAAGATAAGTGGTCTACTTGCAGAAACAAGATTAGGTGAGCAATTAATTAAACACTAATACAGGAATTAAATTTGTGTTTAGACAATACATGATGATCCAATTTATTGGAAACAACCTGGTCTATTAAACAAGAATTTTCAAGAACTTTTGCTACCAGGAAAAATTACTACGACCTGTTTGGAATATTTAGTATCTTGATGCTGAGACAAAAGTCAGTCGGTAGTTACCCCAGTGTTGCAAATTGTATCTCGAGTGAAAATTGGGATTGGTCTTATTGTACTACGTGACAACTTACGTGAGAACGAGATAGAAGGAAGAGTGGCAAACAAGAGAATAATATTAAGGGACAAGAATAAAGGGGAGACAAAAAGGAAAAAATTGAAAGCAATGCTCCGATGGAAAGAAAGGGAGAGAATAGAACTGGAAGAACTAAAGGCCTTTTTTCGAGCAAAGGAGATGAAGACGTTACTGATGCTTCTCTTTTAATTTAAATGCTCTAGCGTTAAAAAGGATTAGGCTTTTCTGGATCCTTGATGAGCTTTGGGTTTGGTTATGGAAACACTGGTGAGACCAAAAAGTGATACGTCACTTCCGTCAAATTCATCAGCGTAATAACCTATGACATCAGATTTTGTTCTCATTTTTATTCTTGTTATTTTTTTAGTAATTTTAATAACTTATATTTCAGAGACTGACGAGGTCATTGATTTAAAAAGCACTTCAGTCACATTCTTTACTCAAATGATCGATGGCATTATATCTTGTTCTCATTCTTTTATTTTTCTTATTTTTTTATAATTATTGTAATTTTAAACAACAACAATTTAAATTTTTATTGTTGAAATTATTTTATTGATAACTTTGTTATTGTTGATACTATTATTTTCCGTTTCTCTCCAGCAGGTAACTTATTATCACTCGATTCTATAGGTTATAGTATTGTAATTTGTACTGTTGTAATTTTTTTTATGTACTAGTGAGTCACCACACATCAAGGCTAAAAGCCACTCGAGGATGAGGGTCAAAAGAGAATTATTTCCCTTTCATTGCACATAAAAATTTATGTCAAAGGAAAGTCTCTTCTTGAGACATGGTGTCTACAAGACTGTTAATAATAATTTAATAGTTCATTTCTGTATGATATCTTGCTGTTTTAATATGTAACTTGCACTGGATTTGTTTTTGGATAATAGGACGGACATCTGAGTATGCAGCAGGAACCTGTAAGGAGATCCTTGACTCAACGGAGGGACTTAAACAGTCAGGCAGATACTGGCTATCACCAGGAAAAGCAGCCGATACTGCTTTTATCGGATATTGTAACATGGAGATTGAAGGAGGAGGTTGGACCTTAATGTACTCGTATACATTTACTAATTACAAAAACTTCCGATCTGCAGAAAATGCTGTAAATCCCGTGCCAAACTGGAGTAACGTACTTAGAGAAAGAGTATCAACAACACCTCCTCAGGGTAAGTTGTCATTTACTCATAGTGCTGCTTAAGGATGTAACTGTATGAACAAGCATGTTAGTACATGCGAGGTGCGACTGATCAGCACATACCAGCTCCCATCTAGTAATAGTTTTAATATATTATTGAAATAAAAAATTTAAGAACTTGATCACACACACATGGACGTACACATTGACTTTTGTACTTGTAGTAATACCTTATCTATTAGCAACGACACTGATCATATCCCGAATTTCAAACATTACTTTTACTGACATCTTAAGAATATTAGCAATATATTCTGTTTTCTGCCGATACATACTGGAGTATGATAACGATTTTTAAAATTCAATCGTAAGATTTTACCTGCAGCTGCAAATCTCAAATTTATCGTGGTTGTTTTTGTTCTTGTGAAAACTGGTGAAATGCTTAGAGTTAAACCGGCTTTTTTGTCCAGGAGTGGGAGTTCATAGACTTTAAAGCCTGGGGTTACCATTTACCTACTTGGTGTCTGAAATTTAGAACAGATGTTTATATTTGGGGTTTGATTTTTTAAGGACTTGATTGCTGGCAAGTTAACATACACGGAGCCACGCTAATACTTTGAACGATAAAAAAATTATGTGATTTCGGGACGTTCCAAAATACTATCATATACTATTATCAATGAAAAGCAGAAAAAGTCGATTATTTAGGGGTTATAAATTTGGTCAACATATTTGGGGGTCTGAGAATGTGGCCTAACCCTCCTGGCAATAAGTCTAATATTGTAGTTTCTGCCTACCTTTACAAGTAATCCACTCTTATTCTTTTAAATGATAAATGATCCAGTAAGTAGATAATAAATACTATTTGATCATTGTTAAGTAATCTGATAGGGAAGTGCTCATTGCCTTATCATGTGTACAAGTAGCCTTAATCAGTAATTAATCGAATGAAGTTCAATGTTACTTCTATTACTAACTCCATCTTGTGGCAAAGTGTTTCACAGATTGGAGGTTCTTGGAAAAAATCTCTTTTCATGGAAATTCCGTTTGATGTTAGGCACATGGAGGAAGAAAGGAAAGTTCTTTGCAGTAGTGTTAGCAAGACGCGTTCTTGCTATAAACGTTTTACAAGGAGGAACTAGGGATTGAAGCTCAGTCGAGCACTTACCATGGAAATACCGATAGAGTAGAGAAAGACTAGCAACGTCTCTTCTGTGAGAAAGGGACTGTAGAGAACTGAACAGATCATCTCCAACAAGATTGCGAAGTCGATTTTGAACTTTGCAAGGCAAGAAACAGTGCTCTGGGTAGCACCTCCCCAGATGTGGCAGCAGAACTCCATCCTAGGGTGTATCTGACTTTTGTACAGGTGGAGGATTGCATCAGGCGTCAGATACTTTCTGGAGCGGTAGAAACATCCAACCATTTTACCAGCAGCCTTAGCAACAGATCGGATGTAAGTATTCCACTTTAGATAAGGAGTGAAAGTCAGTCCTAGTAGCTGATCAAAGCAAGAGGCTTCTTCAAGAAAAGAGCCATTAATTTCAACTCAAGTAAAACCAGGAACTGAACGTTGATGGTGAAGGAAAAGAAGCTTGGTTTTAGAGGTGTTAAAAGTAACAAGCCATTTATTCCCTGATTCCACTACATACCCCAGGTCAGAAGAAAGAGAATTCGCAAGACCCTGATCACCAATGCTCTTCGAGGTGCAGCCATAGACAGTTGTGTCGTCTGCATAGATGTCAACAAACTTATGTTAACTTTATTTGTTTGGTGTTCCTAGACCAGAAAAGTGAACACCACTTTCTTCACTCGTTTATTATTTTTTTCTTCTTCGTATTGAAAAGCAGCACGTTACTATGCGAACAGATCTTGTCGTGTAGGAGTCAAGCGATTAAAATCAAGAAAACTAAATAATAGATCAATAAACTGAGCACAACACTAGGTCAGGCGCATATTAATAGGAAATTTTCCCTTCTGTTTTTATTATTTTATTATATTTTTTATTATCGCAAATAAAAATTAACTTAATTAGTTTTATAAATTTCTTTAAACGGATTATTTCATTCAGCCATTGTTTCCTTCCATTGACTTTGAAAATGAAGACAGTGGCCATATTTTGTCTGATTATTTCACAGCGCTTTAAGATTTTTGTATCTTACCTTTGGTTTTTGTAATTTCTGGCAATATTTGCAGATTGCTACGTTCCCGTACGCTACCGCAACGAACGTTTCAAGGCTGAACTCAAAAATGACCTCTTCGCAGAAAATTCTGCGTTCAAACATCCCACTCTTCGTAGTGAAAGCTTTGTTTGTTTTGTGATTTCAACCGGAAAATTTAGTCTGAACAATTACTCAACTCTTTATTTAATTATTATAATTGCATTGTTTAAAACAAGATTTTGTTTTAATTTCTTGTTTGCAGGCCTTCGTGACTATGGAGCAGTAGACATCAAACATTGGCATCTATTTGGCAAAGAAATGCTCGTGGTCTCTAATATCAATGACTGGATAATATGCAAACCAAAAAGAGAAGTGAAAACGTTATTTGTTTCCCCTGAAAATCGGGACGGACCTCTTCTGTACAATTTGCAATGCAAAAATATCAGGGACACAACACAAAGGTGTGACCCGCAGGTACCCGACACACTGCTTTGGACTGACTATGGTCCTTCACTGATTATAAAAAATCGAGGTATTGTACGGGGAACGTATTACAACTGGGACAGTTCGTCTGTAGAGAGTTGGCCAGTACATGACCCCTGTGGTTCATCACGGAAAAGCAATAATAGAGACGTCAGTGAACCATACGGTGCAATATTTGTTCGCTGAAGTTTGTCACGTGCCATGTGAATACAAGCCAGAAGCCTGGGGTCAATTCAGAAAAAGACCAACTTTGAGCAACATTATTGGATAATTGTGATGTTGTTGTTCCAGCTTATAAATTGTAGGACTGCATTATAATGGCAATTGGCTTTTTCCTGTGTTGCTCCATAAAGAATAGAAATGACATTTTCAAATGCATTTTGTTGTGACAAGTGACTCTGGGTATTAAACTTGATTTGCATCATCCGGCATATTATTTTTATGAAACAGAACGAAAAGGTTGAATTTTGGCCCGTATTTTCAACTGAGAATGACACCATATGTTTACTTTCCGTTGATCGGACAAAGAAAATGGCAAATTGTACACATCTTTCTATTTGTTGGCGTTTTTTGGAATGTTTAATAAGACGTAAATTGAATTGCGTTACAAACAGCATGCACACTACTGTATAGAGGAAAGAATATATTTTTTAATTATTTCCTATTGTTATGTTAAATTTTAGAGAGAGAGTATTGTTCTTACTACTTTAGAATGTGCTATTGTACCCAACGTTTGGGTCTTGATGTTATTATTTCTAGCTAGAAAACTGTCTCACATGACAATCCAAATTAATTTTCTGGCGCATGCGAGATGGGCTTTTCAAAAGTCATTGTTTAGCCAAAATACTGTAAATCGCCAGCTTGTCATCTGGCTATATTTTGTATATAGATTAAAAAGTGCAGTATTTAACAAGAAATTTTTAACGACGTTGCACAACACTTCTTGTTGTCATTTTGTATGTATTTAAACAGACTAAATGTTATGATTTCGATAAATGTACCTCGGAAACTATCCTTTGTCTTGCATTTTATTTATTTCTTGTACAATTTTTAAAAATTTTGTAATTACTTGAAGCGGAACTTCATAAAGCATACACCTCGCTGTTTCGGGCAGTTCCAACTATATCCTGGAGGAACCATTTCACAAAACACTACTTCGCAGGGAATATTTCTTTAATCTCAGGGTGACTACGAGAATGTCAATTACGATTTGCTGGGCATCGCTCAGAGTCACTGCACAGACTAAACTCTTTTTTTCTCTCCATTTATATATGTTTTGTTTACATTATAAGAGTATATTATACGTTTTTTTAGGAATTTCTTTTTCTAGCACTGCCCTTCTCGTAGCACTTTCTATTTTTATTTCTAAGCGTCAAAATATGCATTAATTACATGACTTTTACGGCTTGCTCACCAAAGTCCGAATGAGAATTAAAACCCTGTCAGCCGATTTGTCTAAAGTGCCATCTTCAATGGAGCATTTCAATTGAGAATTCATTGCCTCATTTCGAATACGATTTTGAAAAGAGGAAAAGTTCCGTGGTAATTCCTGCTTAGTCCTCTGTTCTTTTTTTTGCGTCAGTCTTAGGCAAGCTTCTAAGACTGATGCAATTCTCTAAGAAATATTTCACTTAAGCTTACTTTCTTTCAGGATCATGAGATAGAGTTACATGCCAGCAGGAATAGAGAAATTGAACTAGAATATTCCAAGTAATGTTGCTACTAGGTTTTTTAAAGGCCATTTTTTCCCAATATTGTCCTATTCAACTAAAGTCTATGTTGTGTCTATAGTTTTCCATCCATTAAAGTAATTTCGCAGGTGATGCCTTCGTTTTTCCTGGAAATTGTGCGTTGTCAGGCCACGCTTGCTTTTCAAGCCGTAATATTTGAGCCAATGCTTTATATGCTTGAATGCAATTGCTTATTAAATGCTCCGAACACAGTAGAAGCCAAACATTTCATTAACAGCTCAGCCATCTGTATCGAATGAAGTGCATTAGATAAAAATAATCATTAAATAACTAAACCTTTTAATTAACTCTATTACAAATAACACCAGCCTGCGTTTAAAATCTATTTTCAAAGGTCGAAGGTTTTTTTAACTGATTTGTGTATTTTTTGGTGCGCTGAATCCAAAAATACCATATGTTTTCTTTGGTCAGGTCAAATTTTTGAGATATGGTTAGTGCACGTTTTGACCTTTGAATAGTACTCAGTTCAGGAAAAACAGGAATGTAGATGGCCCAGTCTTTGTTTTCATGAAAAAAAAGGAGACTGGAGCAGCCTCAATCTGAAACCGAAACTGCATCTGGCTTTAAATTTAGAAAACTGAAACTGAAACATTTTTTTATTTATACTTGAATGGCCATTTATTGTTTAGCAGAGCTGAACTCCAGTCAATGTGACTTAAAATCTCAAGGAACAGATGTAGTGTTTCAATTTATTGTTTTAGATCAAGAGAGAATGCATCGCAAATGTACAAATCATCCTGACAGGTTCTTTTATATACATGGTAATGTGATTCTTCCTAGTCGCCTTGCAAAAATTACTGATTTTGTGAAGAAGGCATACATGCTTGCTTTGGAGTTAAGCTTGCATACCAGGACAAGCCAGTTGCACCCCATGTTAGCTGCAAAACATGCACTGAGAACTTGAGTGATTGAAGGAATAACAGGAAAAGCATGTCATTCACTGTTCCTATGGTGTGGAGAGAGAGAGTAGAGATCATGTGACAGACTGCTATTTTTTGCATGACTAATCTTCAAGGACTCAATCGGAAGAACCAGCATTATGTTCAGTATCCTAATGTTCACTCTGGCATAAGACTAGCCCCTCGTGGTCCAGACTTACCTGTTCCCCGAGCCGAGTGTTGCAATGGAATCTGCTCTCAATCGGAATCTGATAACACATATGACAAAGCAGAGGGTAAATAATACTTGCCAGAAGACAATGATAGGCCAGTGCCTCTAACACAAGCAGATCTCAATAACCTAACACGATACCTAAACCCCTTAAAGAAATCGGCACACCTTCTGGGTTCTCGTTTTTGTGAGAACAATTTCCTGGCACATGGAACAAGATTCTACTGGTATCGAGAACCTGAAAGAGATGTAGACAGTTCTTCACAACCCAAAGAGACTTGTCGTTGGTTTACTGCAACAAAATTGCCGATTTGATGAAATCAATGGCGATTGACTATGTTATTACGGAATGGAGACTTTCCATTGACTCGTCTAGCAGAAGCCTCAAGGCAGTTCTCCTTCATAATGAAAATAATTAGTCTTCGATTCCAATTGGTCATTCTTTGCAAATGAAAGAAACTCACGACAAACGGATCAGTTGTTATCTTCTCTGAACTACCATGGCCATGATTGGTTTATCTGGGGAGATCTTAAGTTTGTTGGCTTGGTTTCAGGACTACAGGGTGGTACAAAAAGTATGCATACTTTCTGTCTTTTTGAAGATTTGAATGCAAATTGTCTTTAAATGGTCTTCCAGGCATGTCTGACCTGGAACTTTCTAATAGCATGTGAATTTGTCATAAATATGCCCTACCATCTGGGATCTGACATTAAGTTCTCGGCTTTCATAACACAGGTGTACTGCTCAAATGGCACTTGCTCTCCAATCCTCTTTTGCCGTTTTCCAGCTCTTGACAAGAGATTCAACACATTCTTCTTGCCGTAGAGCTGTCGGTGGCATAATTACCCATTGAATTATCCTTGTCAAAGAGAATTTATTGGGTATACTTTTGTTACTAATCGTCTACTTAAAAATTCCAACAATTTGAGTGTCCTTGCCTCTCATTACATTACAAATAAATAAATTAAATTAAAAATTAAATTAAATTAAATTACAAATAAATGCAAAGCAAAGCCTCTATGCATTGGTTGTACAAGTTCTGTTGTGGAACTGTTTACGTCTAGCTTCGAGTTAACTTTGCACGTAGGCATGAAAATATAACTCCATAGCGTTTTGTTGTTTTGTTTCCACCAATTGTAACACGTAAAACCTAAAATAACCACAGGTTATGTATATAATTAATGTTGTCTGGGATGCTAGCCGAATCTTCAGTAGGTCATACATTGTCTGGCTTTATCTCCTAAATACCTGCCAAATCCACACCTGTGTTTAGAGGTATTTACTTTCTTGGTAGCCCTCAGTATCTAACAGCTACACAGTGTCTTTGGAGTTGTAGCTGCAACTCCTACATAATGTTCTTTACTTCTGTTACAACCAAATCTTTAAAAATTAAAGACTTGGTTGTAACATTTACAAAAATCTCAAATTGGATTTTGACTGCCACATTATATTCTTTTCTTATTTTTAAAGCATCTGCTCATGCTTTATATTGCAGTTTTGGTCCGGATATTGGTTTCTTTAAGGTTTTTTAGCTTAAAATTTAGTTTGCAAATGACATGAGAGAGGCACAGTGAAAGCTGACTTCAAGTGGTATATCCTGGTGACACAACGTCGTAGCTAAATGTTTGTGGAAGAAACTTGGGCAATACTTAGTTGCCAAAACCAGAAGTAATGGCAGGCAGGTGACGGAAGAATTTTTGATCAACTCAAGACATTTTTGGAAACTGGTCAGCTTTTCAAGCGTACAGGACAAAGAATATCGATCCTATGGTACAATGAGAGGAAAAACCCACTCAGTATGAGTATTGATCGTATAGAAACTCATTTTATCACCAATTGAAAGCATGTCAATAAACAAAGTGAAAGAAATTACTAATTTTTCTAGCAACTCCTCGTTTCGTGTGGATGCTCATCTGCGACAAGTGACACCAATCCGTCATGAAGCTACTCCCAACAGCATCAGAAAAGTAGGGATTGAAACCTTGAATATCCAAGCATTGCTACAAAAGGGAAAGCTCGAGAACATAAAGTATAAAATGAGAAGGATGAAGATAAACATACTTGGATTACCCGACGTGAGATAGAAAGATAGAGGTCGTATAACATCAAATAAATTTATAGTACTGTATTTAGGTAATGAACACCAAAGAGGAGTTAATTTAATTCTAGATTCCACAAGTTCTCGTCCATTGAGAGACTTATGTAGTGCAAAGGACAGAGTTATCAATTGTCAAGCTAAAAGACAAGTCATTTGTTGTCGGCATTATTCAAGGATACGTTTAAACTGCAGATAAAGACTTCAAAGTAGCTGCAACCTTTGAAAAAAAGGTTGAAAATGCCACAAAGCAGCTTAAATCGCATGACATTAACGTAATGATAGGAAAATTTAAAGCAAAAGTCGGAAAAGACAAAGTAGGAAAAATAGTAGGGCGTTTTGGAATTGGAGAGATTAACGAAAGAGGAAAAAAACTCGTGGTGTGGTGCAAGGAAACATTATTTTACAGTAATGAATAGTTGGTTTAAGAAAATGAAAGGACAGCTTCGACAACATGAGAATTAATTTTACAACTAGAAACATAAAATTTAATACAACAATTAAAATCCTTAAAGCATAAATTTGGTGAGTTCTCCTGAATTGGTGTGAAAGCTGGATTCTGAACAAAGACATAGAGAGAAGATTAGAGGCATTTGACGTCTGGTATGTGAAAATTATATTTAAAGTCTTATTGTGGAAAAGGAAAACTAATAAAGAGTTAATAACAACTATCAACTTCAAAAGGTCACTAATGAAAACCATCAGAAAAAGGCAGCTTAACTTGTTGAAAAAGATATGCAGGAAATATGGATTGCAAAAGAATCAGACTCTATGAGGAAACCTTGTAGGAACGAAAAGCTGGGACAGAGAGAGCTTAACATTTATGGACACTCTCAATTAATTTGCAACTTAAAGCACAATCAGTACGGTCGAGAAAGATTAACAATCGGGATATTTGGTATGTCATGGTCATTAATGTCTGTCCCAGACCAGACCCTAATACAAGTTGAAGCAAATGACTGCTAAGGGATAACTTCCACTGTCAACGCCTTCATGTGTCTTGCAATAGCATTCCCAAGTCGCTTGATAATTGTAATGTAATCGATCTGATCTTTATATTCTCTTCTTTACTTCACTAAGTTCATAATCTCCTTGGGAGTTCCTCAAACCAAGTATCCACTATCGCTTTATAATTTGATACACAACACTGAACATATTTTTCTCTTCACCCATTTCGCTTTCCAAACCCGTTCAGACCTCACCTAAGCGTTCAATTCACCCATTATGCTAACAGATTTCTGCGATTTGTATTGAGACCAAGCTATATCTGCCATTTCAAAACTGTCAATGTCTTCCTCATCACTCTCTGATCTTGGTGCTTACACAACAATGATCGAAATAAACAGATGGTTTTCCTTGAAGTTTTACTGACAGTAGTTTTCCTAATAATTGCCATTATTCTTACACTTTCCTTTTCTAGTGTGAGTCCAACTCCTCTTTCATGCTTTTATCTCCGGAATAAATCGTGCGATACTCATCACTCATCAAATCCTCACTTTCCTTCCACTTAGTTTTACAAATACCAAGAATGTTTATTCCATGCCGTGTCATTTCTTGCTTCACTTTCATCAGCTTTCCACTTTGACTTAGAGCTCTTACATTCCATGTGTCACTTTCGATAGTATTTTCTCTCAAGATAGCCTCAGTCGAATGATGAGAGACCGGTGCCTCATGTTGCTTCAAGGTATCCTCACAAGGCAAAGGATCCCTTCTTAAGGAAACATTCCTCTTAACGTGATAAGTCAACATTCAATATCGGAGTATCATCATAAATATTGTTAGCATTTACAAGCATTTGCCTTTTCCTTCTGCCAGGTGAGTTTTAGAAGCCACTTCCTCTCTTCTCAGAAGATCTTCTGCTTGCAAGCAACCATTGTATATTGAGGTCGTAGCTTATCCGCCTTCCTTACAAGTTCTCTAGTCTACCGTTTACCATTCCTCGTAACCCTAAGCAAAGGACCCACCCCTGGTACCTTCCTCCTAGTACATATTTCCGCTTGGTTAGGCAGAAGAGGGTCGTTTATTGGCAGACTTAACAGCAAAAAATTGTTAGGCTTGAACCATGGCTAGAAAAAGGAGCTACCACACTATACATTCGCATACAAACCAGGGTACAATACAAAGAAGCTATTTTCAGTTTATATCTTGTCTAATGTAACACATGTCTATTCTGCTCTTGCCCCAGACCTGTCTAGGGCATACTGGGGACTGGGAGGCTGATTTTTCTATCACTCTGAAAACATAATATTTTGATGTTTTGGCCAAATAAAACGACAAACAAAATCTCGTTTCATGTTTTCACATTCGACAGCTAAACAGTTTCTTTAGCTGGTGATTGTGAAAACATGGAACTGGGAGTTCTAAGCAAAGTTTTCTTGATTTTTTCGTCGTTCGTTATATGATAGCTCTAATATTTTATCTCTATTATATATATATGTAATAACCCCCCCTCCCCAAGTCAAATCTGTACCCGTTAAATAAAGGTCATCTTCTTTCAAAATGCAACTTGATATTCCTTTCAATTTAATTTTCAATTTTCAGAAATTACAAAACAATAATTATCCTGCCGTTCAGAGTTTGAATAGGTTAAATCCCCAAGAAGATTATGACAGACCCCATGGCCTCAGCAGCAAGTTCCGCGCCCATCCACAAATTGTGAATTCGAGTAATTTTTTTGAAAGAAAGAGGCTATTTCAAAATGGGAGCAAGATTGTTTGTATTCGAACAGGGTTGGTGCCTGCATTTCAAATGCAGTTTCAAGTTGCAATGAACTGCAATATTAGTTAGTATTTTTTAGTTTTGCCTTCTTTTACTGACATGGCTATGAAAGAGCAAACAGGAAATGGATAATATGTTTCTTAATACCTTTTGCAGGAGACGTCAATAGCACAGGTTTCTGGCCTTCTTTTTGAACTGTTTGTGGCGATAAAGCCTTCAGCTATAACGGACATGGCTGAAGGAGAAATAACCCTCATGTTCGACCCGTTTGCAAGTGCAATTGATGTTGGCTTTTGGCACCATCTTTGCCAGAAAAAGCTTGAGGAGTTTAAACTTGATGACACACGAAAAGAGATTACTGGATCCTACGTCAATGGTAAAAACTGTTTCTTTCTTGACTTGGTTCTTTTGGTAATGTTAATTTCTAGGTTTATTGTTGTTATTATTATTATTGTTATTATTATTATTATGTTCAACTTCTTTATCACGGTTGATCTTACCCCGGAATTCCCGTAAAAGCAGATAACAACCAATCATCAAAGATTTCACGGGTTCTCCCTCCTTTATTTCATAATGATAACACCTTTCTGAGGATACTTGCTGTACCCAGCAGAGCTGTCTTTTGGATTACTGATGTTCCCTTGCAGTTTCTCAAGATGTTTCTTACATTTTAATGAGACAAGACCTAATGCACCAATTACAACAGGAATGATAGTTACTTTTTTTTAGACCCAAGAGTCTACTGATTTCGTCCTTTAACATTTGATACTTTTCCATCTTTTCGATTTTCTTTTCATGCACCCACGAGTCGCCAGGAATTGCAATATCTATGATCTGGGCACTCTTTTCTGCTTTGTTAATAAATACGATATCAGGGCTTCTAGCTTCAATGACTCGGTCACACTGGATATTCATATCTCACCAGATCTTGCATGTATGCTTCATTTTCAATAACTCCATGGGGTTTATGGTTATTATTATTATTATTATTACTATTGTTTATGGTTATTATTATTATTTTTTATTATTATTACTATTATTATTACTATTATTATTACTATTACTATTATTATTACTATTACTATTATTATATAACTTCGTAACCACAGATACACAGCACACACATTTTACAATAATTAGTGGATCTATATCCGGGGCCAGAATCTTTAGCTAACTTGATAGGTAATTTTAACGTCATTCATCCAATTAATCCAGAAAAACTTTGCTAGTAATTATTTCGCTTTCCCAGAAACTGTTTTTTTCATTTGCTAGTTTGTCTACAACCTTTTCATCGGATAGTTCTTTTATCGCATTTTTCAATTCCTTCAAACCACCGCCACAACATCCATTCACCACTGGGATAACTTTCACCTTGAAGTCTTACCTTCTCTCTGGTAGTTCTAAACACAGTTGTTGATATTTTGCAACCTTTTCGTTTCTCTTTGCCTATTTATTTCGTTTTTCAGGGTGTGCCTTATCCATAATATATATTTCTTTTTTTACCTTTGCCCCCAAAGTCATGTCTGCACTTCCTGCTGTACAATGCGTTCCTATTTGATGTTCTGGATCCCACAAGATATTTTTTTCCCATTGTTCTCAAACACTTGCCTCTTCCCCCATTTTTCCTTGTACCACAGCGTCTTTCTTTTTCCATTTCACTGCCAATATATTTTGTGCATTATCATGTCTCCTTATATACTCTGATGCTGCTAGCATTTTGCATCCTGATAACAAGTGTTGTAGTATCTCTCTTATTTCACCACATAACCAGCAACTGTCTACTTGTACACTTCATTAACTTTCTTCCAAGTTGTTGTTTCCACAGCAGTTTCAGCATGTTGAATATAGCTGCTGTCTTCCTAGGGTCTGTGTTGCAAGTCAACCACCCATAGTCCTCTTTTGTACACCCCAATATTATTTCACTTTGCATTTTATTTTCCTCAGATTTCTTTAAATGCACTTTTGTTTCTGTGAGATCTTTCTTTACTTTTCTCCATGTTAATTTCCAGTTATCATATCACTCATCATTGTATTCTGCAAATCCTTTACCGAATTTCACCTCCTTACTGTACACCTGCAAAATATCTTCAATCTATGTTTTCAATAATGTCAGTTCTTCTGTTATTCCCTCTCCCTTTCTTTCCATAGCCCNGGTCTGTGTTGCAAGTCAACCACCCATAGTCCTCTTTTGTACACCCCAATATTATTTCACTTTGCATTTTATTTTCCTCAGATTTCTTTAAATGCACTTTTGTTTCTGTGAGATCTTTCTTTACTTTTCTCCATGTTAATTTCCAGTTATCATATCACTCATCATTGTATTCTGCAAATCCTTTACCGAATTTCACCTCCTTACTGTACACCTGCAAAATATCTTCAATCTATGTTTTCAATAATGTCAGTTCTTCTGTTATTCCCTCTCCCTTTCTTTCCATAGCCATTTATTTGTTGCTGTTGCCAAATAACATGCAATTCTTACTTTTGTCTCATTGTACATAACTTGGAAGCTTCTCAAACCTCTTCCTCTTTCTTTTCTCTGCATATAGTCTTAAATCACTAGCTTGCTTCCCATGGCTGTTGGCATCCCTTAGTTCATCTTTCAATATTTTATCCAAACATTCTACATCTCCTTTTCCAAGTCTGCAAACACCCATGATATAACCTGCCACTGGGACTAATCTTGCATTAATGTCTTGCATGATATGCTTATCGTTTAAGTTTTGTTTGACCAATTGTCCTGTCCTCTTTCATACCTCTTTCTTTGCTCTTGCCATAACCATTTTCATATCTATTTTATCACCTTGTTTACATCCTAAGAACTTGTAGCCTTCTTTTCTATCTGGCTCAAGTGTTTTCATCCCTTCTTCCAGTACTGTCAACCCTTCTCTCTTCACCATCTGACCATCTCTGAAGGTAATTTCTGCACATTACTCTGTAACTCCTGTATCCATACAAGACTTCACAATTGTCTCATTTACTACTTCCAGCATTTTATGATTTTTCTGATACCTTTGAGAATAACATTCATGGACAGTCTTAATCAATGGACAACACAAAACACAATTAACGAAAGTCTAGCTAATAAGGAAGATCGAAAACAGGGAAATATGGCATGCCATGGTTGTCTATGTCTGTTCCAGACCTGAAACTTTGAAGAAGATACCTTTGGGTAATCAAAGAATAGGGTATGAGTTCTCCTGGTGGTCCTTTTTCCTGGTGTTCTCATGCAATATTCATCTGTCTTCTCTAATAACATCACAATTGGTACTTCTGTTGGACAAAACCCCACCAGTGAGGAAGTCTGCTTGCAGAAACCCCATTTTGATGTTTATCATTCTGCACACTTTTGTCATTTTTTTGTCATTAATTTCTAGTCTTTTCACCATTACCTCCAAGAATTCTAAAATTTATCTGGTATTCTCATCCATCTACAAACTCTCCATCCAATCTTGGCTGAACATATCATACACTTTTTTGTGGTTATTGAATGTCACTCCCAAGTTTCTTTGCTTCCATCTCATTTCATCCATTTTGGCATTATCTACCAACAATTAATCCACTGTGCCAATCACTCCCAATCTCATGCCCCACTGACTTTCATTCCAAATTCCATTTGTGCTTCCATGCTTTTTCATGTACTTGTTACCACACCTGCCTTCAAACATGTTATTGGTTGATATTTCTTCTCGTTATCCAAGTTCACTGTCTTTGACAATAACACTGCCCATCCATTTGTCTTACTTTTTGGTATTCCCTGCATGCTTTGATTACAATTATTCATACATTTCACCACTGTTTTCCTGGTACCAATAGACTTCTTCCACCAGTAGTTTTGTATACCATCAATACCTGGGGTCAACCAGTTACTTCTCTTTCTTACTATTTCATATGATCCTTGCTTAGAAGTGATATCTAATCCATTCATCTAGTACCCTTTTCCCTAATCTTCTCTGCCACTTTGTTCATCCATTTCTGGTAAGGTGTCCCATTTTCATCTTCCCATATACCTGCCGAAAATTGCACAAACTTCTATATTTTGGAACTTTTCCTTTCCTTTTTTTGTTCTGATTCAATTCCTTTGTAAAATCATCTTTGATCCTCCCTAAACAGTCTATTTTCCCTTATCTTTCCATCTTTCACTTTGATTCTTTCCAACTTTACTTTCAATTATCTTGTTCAATATTCTCTCCTTTCTGTTCACTATAATGAATATTTTCTTCTGTCATATCTTGCCTTTCTCTCATTTCTATAAGTTTCAATGTTGGTTTGTCTTTTTTAAATCTTGCAGCATTATATCTTATGTGCTGTGCTGTAATCCATGTATTTTGTAATCTTTTATCCGTGCTACCTTGATACATTGTATAAAATTTCTTCCTTTCTTTCTTTCATTTCCATCAATTTTAATCAAGTTCCCTTTAATCACCAATGTGCAGTTCAAACCATTAATCCTATTTCCAATGTCATGGTCAGGATTTTTAAATCACATTTACTGAGCCACCTCCAAGATGCCCCTTTCTTAATGGCATCTGGTAAATCGGAGATAAACTGACCATACATTTGTTTGTCCTTCCAAGCTTTCTCCATTTTTTTCATTAAAAAATCTCTTAAACTTGGACTTGATGACAGTTTTTAACTCTAATATGCCTACATTCTTAATACCTTGCAATAGAATATCGGTGAAATTCTTTAGGAAATAACCCAAATTATTCTCCTCACTCTTGATGTCATCTTCACAACTCATTAATCGTATGCCACTCTCTTTTTGATTAATTTAAAGTTGATCTACATCACTTTTTGTGTGAAGCCCATTGTGTACGATAAATAATTTCCAAGTTTTTCTGTCAAGGTCCATTAATTTATCTACATTCCAGATAATAATTCCAGCTCCCTACCTCAACATTGCATCTGCCCATGTATTGATAAGTTTGATCTTGTTTCTGCAATTCAGTTTAGATTTGAAAATCAATCATGTATACCATTTATTTTCTTCTATATTCCTCTTTAAATTATTATTATTTTATTATTATTATTATTATTATTATTATTCTCTCTCTCTCTCTGTCTCTCTCTCTCTCATCTTATCTTATGCCAGAGTTCCAATGTATTTACAGCCATCTTCAATGGATTTTACCACACTTCCATCAGGTAATTTGACATCAGCTGCTTTTATTTCTTTTAAACTCCTTGTTTTAGCACAAGTACCCCACATATATTCATACCAAAATCCATTCCTGTGTCTTTACTGAACATGTGCACAGTTTTTACTGAAGAATCTCTTTGCTTTTCAGTTTTATAAGTCCTCCATGAAGAGAAAATGTTTAAGTTTTGTAATTTTGACTCCCAATTCATAATGTAGTTTCATGTTTCCTTAAAATCAGAGTCATTGATACTAGACATAAAACAAATAGAAGTGACAAGAGACTGTTACATTGGAAATACCTCTTCTGTTGCTAAGATTACTAAGTGATGGAACCACAAGAAATCTAAAGAACATAAACTATACTATAAAAACACTATAAAATTCCCTATGATTTAAAAGTTACTTTTTAAGAAAAGGAACACTTCCAAAGTAAAACACCCTATTTGTATTCACACAGCATTGTTTGATCATAATAGGTTATGGCTACAATATGGATCAGGAGAACACATTCAAAGGAACATGCCATCTGAACACTGTTCAATTTCTGCCAAAGCAAAATACTACAGCAGAATTTCAAATGAAGACTTTGTTATATACAAATTTTGCAACTTCTTTTGTTATTATTTAGCAAGTTATGCTAGGCCTGTAGAATTCACAGATATGGTAAGGATAATTTGGGTGGGATGATGTAGTACAGATGATGAAGTTGTTTTGTAGGTCAGGAGAGACACAATAAGAAAGAATGTTTAGTTGCATTTGTGTCATATTCCTTGGTGACAGCACCAATATTTCATAGATATGGATACAGAAGGCTAAGGAAAGAAAGCAAAAGACAGTGGACCATTCATGGGCTTGATGATTTCTGGCTTCACTCCCCAATCTTCGAAAAAGACATTGTGAATATACTCTGACCATCTATTAAGGATTTCTTCTTTGGTCAACAGAATGTTTCCATTCTTATCCTCTATGTAACCAATTCTGAGCAGATTGATTGACCCATTAGAACTTTTATTTGCTGATGTGCAGACTTTGTGTTAGAGAAGTATTGTCTTTCAACAGTCTGATGTTGCTCTTGTAATCATTTTTCTTTTTTTGTTTTGGTTTATTCTCTTTTGATTTGCTTGTTCAAATGACTATACTCAGTGCTATTCCAGAGTTGAATATTTTGTCTTGCCTCTGTCATTTCTAGAAACTCTTGTGTCATCCATTTGTTTCTCAAAACCTGTTGTCTCTTTGGGATAGTTTCTTCTGCAGCCTTTTTTAGCACTTGTTTGAAGTTTTCCCATGTGCTATTTTCTTCTTGTGTGAAACTATTAAGCCTGTCTCTTACTGTGGCCTCATACCATGTTTGTTTGCTTTCATCTTTATTCAGGATGCACAATATATACACAAATACAACTATTATTACTATAATGGTACTAATGCTAATTGTTTACTTCTGGTCCAGAATCATGGAGTCATGGGCACTGTCTCCTTTTAGTTCCAATTTTCTATTAAACTGCTTTCTTGTGCTACAGGTAACTTGTGTATCATGAATAAACATATGGTAATTTAATGTCACAATTGAATGAAAAATAATATCATTTGAAAACGTTTTATATTCCTACATTAAAATACAAAACAAATAATTTAAACACTAAGCACTAAACAGAATAAAGTCAGATTTTACAGTACAACTAAATATGAAACTCCAAAACTCCAAAGTTTTTGAATATGTACAGCAATGTTTATTTACAATATACAAGTTCCTTGTAGCAAAGTAAGAGATTTCATAAAAGAAAATAGGTTGGGGGTACACCAAAAGGAAATAACATCAACTATTGCTCTAAATCAGCATAAGGAATCAAATTTCCAAATATAAATTCTGTAGTCCAATCTAAACCTTGGTTACATGAGGTTTGTGTGATATCACATAACCACATAGTGATAAAAGCTCTACAACAGCAGTTTTCTAATTAAGTACATTTAAGGGAATACTTCCATGTGGGACTAGTCAGATGTGTGAATTTCAGTACCAAATTTGACATCCTTTCAGATGTCAAAATCTCCAATGAGCTTTGTGTAACAGAGTTTGCTAATTTGTTATAACACTT
>RDPX01000076.1:219173-246721 GCA_003991215.1 Morbakka virulenta | reverse complement strand
CTACACAGGCCATGTCGACAAGCCTGTTCGTGATTTTATTCACTCTTCAGGAAACATTTCCTGAAGAGTGAATAAAATCACGAAACAGGCTTGTCAAAATGGCCTGTGTAGTTTTTTGATTCTTTCCAACTTATCATATCTTATATATATATATATATATATATATATATATATAAAGTAATAAAACAGAAAGAAATTAGACTCTTATTTTAGGACTCTGAGTTAGTTTTGTGGTCTTACATGCATCAGCTAAATACAGTTGAAAAACACTGCAATAAAATCACAAATATCTATCAAATTGACAAAATCCCCAGAGACATATTACAACACAGAATAGAAAAAAGGGAGATGGGTATTTGAAGTTATTATCAACCTTTACATTTATAATTTGTTCATGTGTCGACGCTTTGCTGTTAATTTGCTTTGTTTCTCTAGGAGTCCATTATTTTTTAAGTGGGAGAGAATATGGAACTTTCTTGCAAACAAAGGAGGCAACTGGGTGAACTGTTTGATAGCTTTTACTTGTTTAATAATCGATCATTTAAGTGTTGTGCCTACACTGTTTCTCCATGAGGCCCTAAAGTATGATGATAATGAAGTGCTCTATTTTTACTTTTTATTATTTAAGGACTACTTATAGCCATTGTATCTTATTTAAATTCTATTTTGATTTAACCAATATATACCTTTTTCAGGAAGTTAGGTGATGTTCCTCTAAAATTTGTTTTTATTTGATCACTAGATATTGGAGCTTGTTTAGATTTTGAGCACTACAGCTACCAATAATAAATTGATCTCTTCATGCCAGACGGATTTTTAATTTTATGTGGGGCTTGGGGCTTTAATTTACAACATTTAGTGAAAAACTTAACGTAAATAGAATTTTTATAGAAGCCTAATGTTCAAGCTAGTTGAAGCTAGTCTCACCTGCACTGAGAGTCATTTTTCTTCTAAGTATAAATAGATTATTGACCATGTCTTTCCTAAGTTGTTGCTTCATACCCATAATTGTGTTCATTACTGTATCAAACTTTATCATTCACTGTAGTTATGGGAAAAGATTCAGTCAGGAGAGGCCATCCAGGACCCTTCATGCCTTGTCACCTTTGCAATGTTAACTTATGCTGTAAGTATGGCTGTTGTAGTCTTCTTATGAGTTATTAGGACAGTTACCAAGTTGGTTACACACATCTTAAAGTAAGAAAATTTAACATAAAAACTTTCTGCAGTGATGGATTACTACTTTACATCAACATGGGTTTTGTCAAGGCATCAGAAAATTATATACTCGACAGATATTTGGTGCAAGTAATGATGCAATATCAGATAAGGGAATGTTTTTGCTGCTTCAAATCAGTTGTATATGTGTCTTATGATGCCATCTGTTTTGATTATAGACTTTCGATGGAAAAGACCGGTTAAAGTGAAACTCTGCAATGAAAGTCTAATTTTTTTCTAGCAGTTTTTTATTCTCCCTTTATTTAGTGAGACACGTTAAAATAAGCTTCCTTTTCTTTTTTTTTAAGGATCTCAAGAAATATAATTTCTATTATTGGTTTTGCTTTCCTGCACTTGCAGCACCACACAATATTTGTGCGAAGTGGATAAAGCCCATTGCTGCTGTAATGAAAAATGAGCAGGTAAATTATATTATTTGATTTTGAGTATTTTTATCAGCAAAACATTTTCTTTCTTTTGCTTCTTTTGTTCTTTTTCCTATTTTGAGGGTTTAAACGGTGCCATTTTGAGGTACTTCTTTGGAGGTAGTGAAGAATTTTCAGAGCATTACTAGTAGATATCAAAGCTTTTTCCCTTTCGTTGAATCATTCGGGGACCCTCTTGATTACAGTGCAACTGCACTAACCACTTAGTTACGGTGCCACGTTAACAGAAATTTTTCAGATGCCTTTAAGATATGTACTTTTGTATTGAGTTGTTGAAATTGAGCCTGGTAGAATTTTATGTGCAGTGGAGCTAACTTGAGAAACTAGCGGAAGTGGCTTTAAAAACCTGCCTGAGCAATAAGGTGAAAGAGCGATTGAGAATGACAACATAAGGCCTTCAACACAAGCCTAAGCAAGTAAACAGAGACAACGGTAGAAAAACTGAAGAACAAAAAATCGTGACAGATCCTGACCGCCAACGTCTGTGCAAGACAAGGCCCTAGACGACGACAACTATCTAAATTCATATTTTTGTTTAGCAAACTATAACTGAAGAAAGCAATAAAGATTCACAGTAAAAGGTGTATAATCTTCCTGAAACGTACTGAAACAGATTGCATTACCTCTGGTGGCCCACTATTGATGCCTTTGACTCACCGTTGACTATGGGTTACCGAACGCTAAATTGAGGAAACATTGTACCTTGTTAAGTGTTTGAACCATAGAGCACTTTTTGTTGACAGCTGTATCGTGTTTGTCAGATTTCTATGTGACTGCACAGCCCAAGCTAGCTACAAGTCAATTTGTATGCTAACGTTACATCACAGTAACAATATTTTAAACCCTCAAGTCACTTTCAAGTTTAACTTCATCTGGAGTATTAATATGGACTTTTTTTACTAGATTTTTATTGTTGCAACTAATTGCTGCAAGAAATTGTATACCGACAGTTTTTTTTCCTCGTGTCTCTCTTTCCTGAATACTTTTGCAGACATCTTGTTTTCCAAGTAAATAAGACATTCAGAAATCCGGATATTTTTTTCTCTTACAGATATGTTCCCTGCAGAAAGCATATGAAGGTTTGTCACATGGTAAACCTTCAGGTAAAGATGACCTTTTTGAAATTTTATGAATTCAAGACAAATATTTGTGGTTATAGTAGTAGTATTAACAGTAGTAGTACAAGTAAAAGCTGTAGTAACTGTTGTAGTATTAACAGTAGTAGTAGTAGTAGTAGTAGTAGCACCAGCAGTAGTAGTAGTAATAGTAGTAGTAGTAATAGTAGTAGTAGTAATAGTAGTAGTAGTAGTATCAGCAGTTGTAGTAATAATAACAGTAGCAGCGACAACAACAACAGCAGCAGCAGTAGTAGTTGTAGTAGCTGTAGTAGTTGTAGTAGTTGTAGTAGTAGTAATAGTAGTAGAATAGTAATAGTAGTAATAGTAGTAATAGTAGTAGTAGTAGTAGTAGTAGTAGTAGTAGTAGTAGTAGAATAGAAGTAGAATAATAGTAGTAGTAATAGTAATAGTATTAATAGTAGTAGTGATAGTACTAGTAGTAATAGTAGTAGTAATAGTAGTAGTAATAATAATAATAGTAGTAATAGTAGTAGTAGTAGGAGTAATAGTAGTAATAGTAGTAGTAGTAATAGTAGTAGTAATAGTAGTAATAGTAGTAGTAGTAATAGTAGTAGTAATAATAGTAGTAGTAATGGTAGTAGTAGTAGTAGTAGTAGTAGTAGTAGTACTAGTAGTAGTGTGGTTATCGCATCAGCAAAGTGGGAGTAGATGTGGTAAATTCATAGGATAGATGTATGTTTATTAGGGTACTAGTATTAGTTTGGACTATATTTTTTACAGTGTCATGTATTTGGAGGAAGTCTTTCAACACAGTACTCAGATAATAAGTAGTGTTTTTTATAGATTGTTAAGTGTTGTATAATTAGTATTATTATATTATATTATATTATATTATATTATATTATATTATATTATATTATATTATATATAAATATATAAAATATGTATAAAGAGAGAAAGGGAGAAAATGATTGCAATATATTATATTATATTATATTATATTATATTATATTATATTATATTATATTATATTATATTATATTATATTATATTATATTATATTATATTATATTATATTATATTATATTATATTATATTATATTATATTATATTATATTATATTATATTATATTATATTATATTATATTATATTATATTATATTATATTATATTATATTATATTATATTATATTATATTATATTATATTATATTATATTATATTATATTATATTATATTATATTATATTATATTATATTATATTATATTATATTATATTATATTATATTATATTATATTATATTATATTATATTATATTATATTATATTATATTATATTATATTATATTATATTATATTATATTATATTATATTATATTATATTATATTATATTATATTATATTATATTATATTATATTATATTATATTATATTATATTATATTATATTATATTATATTATATTATATTATATTATATTATATTATATTATATTATATTATATTATATTATATTATATTATATTATATTATATTATATTATATTATATTATATTATATTATATTATATTATATTATATTATATTATATTATATTATATTATATTATATTATATTATATTATATTATATTATATTATATTATATTATATTATATTATATTATATTATATTATATTATATTATATTATATTATATTATATTATATTATATTATATTATATTATATTATATTATATTATATTATATTATATTATATTATATTATATNCACTCTCTCTCTCTCTCTCTCTCTCTCTCTCTCTCTCTCTCTCTCTCTCTCTCTCTCTCTCTCTCTCTCTCTTTCTTTTTCCCTCTCACACTCTCGTTCTCATAAATTAAAAAGTTGTATGAGTTTTTCATTCTGAAGTAGTGGGTGTTAGCGATTGCTCAGTAAACTTCTCAGGCATCAGTTGAAAATCCCTCTCATCATTTTTGTTGAAAACTTTTTCGCAGCTATTCGACTGGACCAAGGCACCGAAATGAGAAAAGACAACTCATTTTTTCGATGAGCAAAGTAAAAAAAATCAAAGGCAGCGCCAACATTTTATTTGTTGCGTAAAAGCAATATGATATCACTTTGTATATTAGTCGTAGTAGATAATGAGTGGAGGCGAGTCGAAAATTATGTCAATTAAATGCGAACTTTTTGCATTGGGTTTCATTTAAAACAGGATGCACGATTAAACTTGTTTGCTTCATGAGGTCTTTGACTACCAAGACTGCAAAATACATGTTTTTTGAATCAACTGGTGGCACAAGATAGATGCTATTTGGTTAAGAGTCTTGGTTTTTTGAAAACTTTCTCAGTATTGTTACCCAAACAAATTTAGTATTGATTCTTATAAGCGACCCAGGTTGATTTCTTAAGGAAAACACTTGCCAAAAATCTCTAAAATCGTTTCTTTGGCATCGGCCTTATCTAGATTCGCGATAAATGTAAAAACCAAAGTAAATAAAAAAACAGTAACAAAAAAACAAATTGAAAATGTCGAACTGTAACAAGGACTAGTGATATCTTAAGCATGGTATCCGTTATACTGTGTACACGAGAATGGAATTTTTACACAAACTGCCTTATACATTTTGTGATATACTCTCATATATTTCCATTACCGTAGGTGATGTTTGCCTTTTCAGACCCAAGTACTATGGAGCAAAACCCAGGCTGGCCATTGAGAAATCTTTTAGCATTAGTCGGCTATCACTGGTAGGTAGTGATATTTCATTAAGCAAAGGTGGCTATTTTACTCATCATAAATGGCACATTACCTGTATAGAGTTTTGTTAGGTTCATTTTTTGATAAAGATCTTTACTAACATAAGGTGAAACAGTTTTGATTACGCCGGGATTTCTTATGCCGTAACGCCTTTCTGATATTAGGGTCCGATGTTTTTACTTGTTTGAAAATAGGTGCAGTCAGATTCAGGTGTGATTGGCGAGCAGAGAGGGAAGAAAATGGTACTAGAATTGTAACCATTTTCTCTCAGTTTACCAGCAAGCTCATAGTCTTATTTTCAGGCAGTAAGCGTTGTCTGCTCTAAGCACAGTGTCATCTTTGTAACGAAATTTGTTTTTTTCCCTGACTACGGTAATTTTGTTTTCCATATTTCGCAACTCTGACATAATTTACTTGTTATAAAGCCTAACTAGATCTGTGGAAAACAATTTCCTCTATATTACCCGTCTCTTAATTTATTTAAACCCGTTACGTCGTAAAAAGATCGAGGAAATTCAAAGAATAAGGTCGAGCACTGATATTTTTCGTAACGATTACATGCTGGTTATGCAAAGAAATTCTTTTGGTAACTCATTATATTTTACTCTTCTCTGGATTATTTCATTGTGAAAGGAATGAGACAAAAACTATGAAAGTTTTATTTAGTTTTTGTTGTCATCTACAATATTCATGCATTTCTATTTCGCAGATTGTGAGTTACTTTTTATTACGCGTTGCAAGTTAATTCTTACAAGTTTTATGTGGAAAAATACGAGTTGGCATTATTTCACGACTCGCCGCATGATTTCGTGGGTTCAACAAGTAAAACTATTTCATGAGTTGCTCTTTCTCAAAAGAGTTCGCATGGTACTGTATTAAAACTCGTATTTGTCTTTGACAAACCTTACGCGAGATGGGATAGCTTGGCTCCTTGTTATTTTTGAGCACAAAATATGACGTCAAGATGATATGATCACGAATAAAATCACGAATCATGGTAAAATAAACAAATTACATGCATCGGTGGTATAAAGAAAGTTAAGAAGGTGAACATTTGTAGTCTTGTGTGAAATAAATCCAAGACGTGAACAACCAATCACATCATGTACATATTTACTTACAACCCACTATTTTTTTAGTAAATAAGCAACTTTGTAAATCATAGCTCTCGTGCTTTATCATCATTAAACAGTATTACCTAGCCCAAAAATTTTTTTCTGGTATCCTGAAGGTATATGAAAGTGTAATGACGCATTCCTCGCACGGAAGACAGATATAAGACATTTCTAGGAAATGTATTGTGTTGTTTACAGGTGAAGGAATCCGGTACTATAGAAATAAAATAAAGGAGTTTCTCCGATACTCATTTTGTAAGTAAAATAATTACTTTCATGAAATATTGCAAATATCTAGAATGGAAGGGTTTTCACCTAAACGAATGTAAGATCAAAGTAACTTGCCACATCTCTCTTAGGGCTTTATAGCCAGAGTACTTTGATCAGAGTGCTGGTAGCTGATATCACTGTCGTTAAAGCTTTATGCTGGACTAATTGCTAATGATGGTATTAGGTTTTTTTCCACTGCGTGTCGATTCATATATTGACGACAGTTTTGAATATTAATTTATTATGATCAAATGCCAGTAATTTTGCGATCTTTCTCCTGATAGGGGATCCAAACTGAAAAATGTTGAAATCCTTTGCTACAGAGACAGAGTAAGAGGTGGCAAAAGAGATAGCAGCCACAGTATAATTATAAGCATCAGTCAGCTTCCTACTTTCTCACCAACAACAGGTAAAATAGGGCTATAGTTCGTTTTGTTAGAGCAAGGATTGCTGAAGGCACACAGAACGTTTATACTTTAACTTGCACTTATTTCGTTAGGTTGCAGAACGAGGTTTCCAAGAAAGCATCATGACTATCTTTCATGACAAATTAGTAACTGAAAACGTGAGGCAAGCACAGGCTAGGGCGGAAGATGAAGGTCAAATAATAGTTCTTTTGCTCCTCACGAAACCCAAAATGCTGTTACTGTTTCTCTTTGGGGTAGCTAGTAATTTTGTATTAATTTCCAATAATAGACTTGTTAGGGTGTTGTCCAGGATGTTTGTTTAGGTACTGTTAATCTCGCTATGAGTAGCTTCTGTTACAGACCATGCTGTTATACTATAATTTAGAGTTACTTGAACTTTTGTCTTAAAAATTTTTAATTATTGGATTTCTAGGCTTTACAATATGAATTATAAACCATGCTTCACTCTTGAAAAATCTTGACTTTTGACTTCAGGGGAAGCCATAGAAGTAATAGTGTTATCATGTCGCAACTCGTAGGATTTTTCTGAGATACGTTTTAAAAGATACTTCTCCCACCGTCAGACAACTAGTAGTGACCTGGTACCGCGGTTTTATATTTCCCCAGTGCTGAATTACTTGGTCACAGGGACCAAGTTGTTTCCAGGAGTGCTGCTGTTCGTATCTTGTGCTTGTTTGAGATGCGTGGATTTTTTTCTTGATGTACAAGAGTTCCTTTATCCTCTGTAATCGCAGAAATATTCATGAAAACATTTAAAACCACAGCATTATCAACAGTGGGACATCGCCATCCACTGTGGAGCAACAGTGGATGACGATGTCTTGGCAGCTATTGAAGCTCACCACAAGGCTTCTTTAAAAACATCAACAGTCTACACTCAAACATCATAGTCATTATTAAAATAAAGAAGAAAGGCAACTAGCCTGCCTTGATATGCTAGTACAGAGACATGCAGACTGCAGCAATTCTGTTACTATTCACAGGAAACCAACTCACACCGACTAGTACCCCAACAATGCACCGTATACACTGGTACGTCTTAATAATGTTATCCCCACCCTGTTTGAAATAAGAAGAAGTAATATTTTGAACCCAGAAGATTTTAGAAAAGAAAGAAGACACCGTCAGAAGATTCTCTTAACTATGGATATCATGCTAAGGATGTCCAGGGAGCCTTACACGGAACTCCTCCACCTGATGATAAAAGAGAACTTCTAAAACGAATATATGTGTACTCTATGTCAAGAACACTAGTGGGCACCAAAGAAGAACTCTGTAGTGTTCCTTGTTCTTAACGTCCACCTTAAGGAAGATACTGTAAAAAACAGTGGACCTAGTACCACTTGAAGAAAGAAACGATATAGTTTACAGACTCTTATAATAAACTGCCCTGCCTTCTGTACTGGAGAATCAAAGCGTTTCCGGGATCAAAGGGAAAAAGAGCACAAAAGAGCAGTTCAAAAACGGGTACTAAGAGCCATGCGATAATCAAACATTGTTGTACACAAGATCACACTTTTGACTGGGAAAATAAACAAATTTCAGACAATGAAATTAATACAACAATAAGAAAAATAAAAGAAATAATCCGATCCTTACAGCACAGCAGTCACATTGTCTTTCACGTTTAGACATATGATGTCCAGGACAAGGGATAAAAAATAAACAGTGTAAGATAGGTATAGTGTAGGTATAGTGTAGGTATAGTGCTGCTAATGAAAACAACTCAATTCCTGTCACAACGAGGGTCCGCACTGTTGAAATATAAAAGAGCTGTACCAAGACTTCTGCTACATAGTTAGAGAAGTATCTCTCGAAACATAGCTCCGAAAAACCTTCCGATAAATCACATGATAAGGCTCCTACTTTACCTTTATTGCTTTTTGTGCCCAGTGCCCCAAGGATATTTGAAAATTCAGCTTAAATGGCTGCTGCGATTGTAACCATTAGTATGTTTGATCCAAATTTTTCAGGGTCAACACTGCATATAATTATACTTAATTATCCGTCTGTAGGCGTTTGAGAAGGATATTTTGGCATTTCAAGTTAAATTTTAGCCGTTTTAAAACGCACTTTTCAGTATTTTCTAACCAATAAAACGCAGTAGTATCGATCGCTTGCAGGTGTATTGTCTATTGTGTTGTGACGGGTCACATAGACTCGCTTATTGACAGCTTTTCTTCAGCTGCTTCTCTCCTATAACTGATAGAGATTAATTATAAGGGAATATGCATCTGTTGTCATCTTTGACTAGCCAGCTGTTCAAACATTTTGTTCGGGTGGAAGTTGCACGCGCCAGAAAATACAGTATCCTAGCATGGGTGGTATTGTGGTAGTAAGAATGTTTTCCAGGATGAAGTACAGATTTTAAAAAATTCGTATCTGTGATATATTTGTTTTTCTAGAGTGTCCAAAAGTTGTTGGCTGGGAAAAGAATAAAAAACAGAAACTGCTACCAATGAGCGTTAATCTTAGCCATAGCATGGACCCTGAAAGGTAAATAGGTAGCTAACTTCCAGTAATATGTTTCTGTACGAAATATTCTTTAACAATAGAATGTACCAAGTGCAAATAATCCTTTCAGAAGTATTCCCAGAAGTACAGTCAATTCCAATTGCTAGATGTGATGGGTGAATTAGACAACTTGATTTAATGGCAAGCTTAATAGCATAATCCCACAGTGATCCTTGCACACTTAATATTCACATAACTTTTTCATCTTTTCCTGCCCTAATCATTTAATACACTCCTTTTCCGAGGTCATTGTTGTATTGTATTGCATGTTTTTTTACCAATAATTATAATATTGGACTTTTAAGTAATTTAGATTTTACGAAATTTTGGGAATTATAATATGGGTATTATTAGCGCTCCTGTCTTTGTCTTTCATTCATCCCTATGGTACAATGGAAGATTACTTTTTTACTTTGTGAAGTCAGAGCTTTTTGCTGTATGACTAAACCTATATAAGGTTTTGATGATGGTGAGGTAAGTCATGCAACCCGGAGACTTGTGCAAGCTTTCAAGAACTTCACAGTCAGTGACTTAAACGTTATGTAGGATATGCATAATCCATCCCCAGCTGCTTTCTCTCAACTGGCTTTTTGTCAGTTTCTCACCGATGACGGGTCATACTTGCACACGTGCATGAATTAGGACATGAAAAGGGAACTTATCAGTCAAAGCCTTTTCATCCTGGATAACAGAACTGTATTTACTGATAGCATTTTGAAAATCTTCTAACCGATGCAAGACAAGAGCTGACAACTTTATACCTATTTTTTGTTTTTTGGAAAAGGTCTCTAAAAGTTTATATTTTTAATTAATATGAACTGATTTTAGAATGATCAAATATATGCAATATGTTTTTACTTTTTTTTTCTGATTCATTAACATTAACTGCAGTAATAACCAAGGAATTTGACATTAGATTACAATTCATAAGTTGTAGGCTTCGAAATTTCGAAAAACGTGTACAGACTTGTTTTTGCGCTTCGACGGCACTTGCCACCAAGTCGTATTTAAAACCACCATAGAAATATATTATTGTAAGAATATATTCAGTGGACCCGAGATAACAAGACCATCTGCATGACTGCCGTAGAATGGTCTTATCACCAGAGCACTCACAGTGAGGTAAAATTGTCACTTGATGAAATTATTTGGAACAGGTAAAGAGAGCGATCCTTTCAGCGGGCACCCGTGATGTGTAGATGGTCACAACTGGGTCCCTACTGTATTTCTATAATTATGACTAGTTACCAGATCGCCGGCTGGAAATTAGTAACTGGTAGGAAAGATGATAAATTTTTTTTTACTTACGCAATTTAGTTCAATACATTTAAAATATCGAATACAGATTTGTTTCGGATCACAAGCAAGCATTCCTCTAGATTACAGGGTATACCTTAAGCCCAAAAATTATCACGATTTGTCATCCACTTTACTTAGAACCTTTCATCAGCTCATATTTTCTTTTGTATTCAGACTTGCTGAATCTGCTGTGGATTTGAATCTCAAGCTAATGCGTTGGAGACTGATACCTGATATTGATCTGGATATTTTAGCGACAACGAGATGCTTGCTACTTGGGAGTGGCACACTTGGTTGTAATGTTGCAAGAAACCTAATGGTAATGCAAGAAGTTTCAAAAGCAGTCATTTACTTGCATAGTCAGTTTGCATACCACTTGTAATGTAAGACGCGTTCTGTGGAGAAACGAAGATTTAATTCAATGAAATAGATTTTTTCTGTTTTTTGATTTTATGTACTGTGGTGGATTACAATGTGCAAAATTCATTCGAATTTTTTTGTCGTTCATTTGTTACATTAGATGGTCGCCCTCCAGTAGATTAGTTTGCAACCATGCCTTGAGTGCAGCGTTGTTATTGTTGTCATTATTTGAAAACTTTTATCATCTGGTTGATGTTATTGCTGTCATAGGACGCTGTTGTCATGAGTCACCAATCGGGAAGATAATGTTCTCCGATTAATAACTTGTTCAACTGTTAAGCAATCCTATCATGCAGATTTCTCAGGCTCTTAATCCAAAACCTTCATACCTTATTTTTTCATGACGCTTTCCAATTGGGCATCCTTCTGCACTGCTTCTTCACCATTTCTGACGTAATAGTGAAGCCATCTGGTGATTGCTGCTCATTATTCAGTTCTTCTTTCATTTCTTTCAGCCAACTGACCTCCTTGTTATGCTCCTTTTTAACACTCCAGATGTCCCCCCAAAACCTCCTGCTCTTTTCGGCATTAGGCACCTCACCCGTTCTAATACCACTCCACTTAACTCAGCTTAAACTTGATTCTGACCACCATTAAATATCAGTTTTGTCGAAATTTTTTGTTTCTTTGCCTATGTCGCTTAATTTTTGCACAGTTCATCGTCATACCCAGGACATATTATTATTATTGTTATTGTTTTATTATTATCATCATTATTATTACAATTATTATTATTATTATTATCATCATCATCATCATCAACATCAACAACAACCCTTCCGTTTCTTGAGCCTCCCGTTTTTTATCCATTTCCAGCACTCATTCTCCTTTCCTTCTGTTTGTCTTAAATACTGGTCATGCATTTCTTCGTTTTTCCATTTCCGCTCTCATCGTTCTCTCTGGTCTTTCTTTAGATCTACTTTGGTGTTGTGTCGCAAGAACGTATCCGCTAACTCCCTTCTCTTCTCAGGTCACTTCCTCTTCACATAATCCGACAGACTGGCCTCTTACATTCGCACACTCTCTTTCACAGATATCATTCCTCTCCCGCCCTCTACCCTTGGTAGGTACAGTCTGTCCACACCCGCCCTCGGATGGAGGGCCCTGTTCATGGTCATGACTTTCCTGGCTTTCCGATCCATCTCCCTCAGCTCTTCCACTGTCCACTGAATGATTCCAGCGGCATACCTTATTGGCGCAACTGCCCAGATGTTAAGGGTCTGAATGCAGTTTCCTTCATTCAATGGCGATTCAATTATTTTCTTATTATTTTCTTATTATTATATTATTATTATTATTATTATTATTATTGTTATTATTAATAGTTTGTTATTGTTATTATTGATAAATTAAAAGGAAAATACATACAAATAGAATGAAGCGGTGGCTTAACCACACCTCTACTTATTGCATGCTCCCGGAGTTCTTACCTGCCCTTGTGAATTTAATAGCCATTACTTATTTTCCTTTTACTTCAATCTTTTCTAACAAATATTTATTACTGACGTAATAAGTCCAATGATTGCCAACTTAACTGCTGTTGGTTACCCGAAAGGTCGTTATGGACAAATAGCCTTTACTGGGTAACGACAAATTAGCAAATAACATTAGTATTATAGAAACAAAAGGTACTTATGAAGTATTGTTGCATTCAACTACTTTTGTTTGCATTCTTTTCTTGGTTTATTTATTGCTTGAAGAAAACCATGCTGATCACAATAGCATATCTTGTACGTTATACGTTGGACAGGAGTTGACAGAATACTATCACAACAATATAAATATTTTTATTTCCGAGTTTTTATTTCATTTTAATTTACAAATGCGTTCCTTAAATCTTTCTTATTATACACAAAGAATTTGTGATGTATTTTTAGGGATGGGGGTTCAAGACGATTACCTTTTTGGATAACGCCAAAGTTTCGTATTCAAATCCCGTGCGACAGTCTCTGTTCGAGTTCAACGACTGCAAAAGTGGCGGTAAAAAGAAGGCACAAGCCGCAGCTGAGGCGTTAAAAAGAATTTTTCCTGGTATTGTAAGTTAACATTTTAGATTAATTATTGTATAATTTGACCGTATTAGCGTAGCATTGAAAATTATGCAAAACTTTTTTTTCAAGCACAAGTTGAAGTGAGACAGACAGTGAGATAGACAGACAGAATGGAGAGGAAGGAAGGGAGAAGAGAGATCTCTTCTAGGCGGGTAATTCCTTAGCTCCAATATTTTCTTTATTCCCTTTTCTTTGTTATTTTTTTTTCTGAAGGACAGTAAGCAACGAACACCTTTAATTGACACTAACGGAAAACGCACAAAGGCACTGTAAAATTATATCACTTGTCATCTTAGCGTTTTCGTATGCCAATAGAGTTTTGAAGTCGTAGGAACAGGCTAAAGTCAGAACTAATGGATGAAAAAATAGAATGGTAAAAGAACTTGAAAAAGCAATAGATGGAGGAGCTATATCATGGCCTGAGTTGTAAATTTTTTTCTGACGCGCATAAGCTTACGACTCGTGTTATAATAAGCCTCTTACATATGCCCATTAAGTAAAGAATTTTCAATATTGATATAGCGACTCCGAAAAGCAACATAAAAATTTGCTTTTAAAACCTGTGGTTACAGAAAACATCAAAAACGTCAGAGAAAATAAGTCTTTTTAATGAATGTGGTTGAAAGACACTGTTTCCCTAGAGTGGCTGGATGTGAGTACCTCTTATGGTGTCCAGCGTTAATAATATGGGTGTATGCTGAGTTTTCATCCTTTTACCCCAAAAAATATCCTGGTTGGAAATTGGTAGTTTTAAAGAAAATGTCCCTTTATTACTAGGGAAAGATGTTTTGCATCCTTGAATAACTGTGCACAAACACAGAAGAATATATGAATGATTATTATAGCGAAATATGTGTGCTGCGACCTGGGTTCGAACCCGTGCCTATGGCTTTCACGGACACATGTTCAACCACATGAGTTATCGGCGCTACAGTATGAACCAGATGATTTTGTAACCAAGTCATTTACTCGCGTGCGGTATTTTTTTGCCAAGGCCCCATTCTTGGACATCCTATCCCATATATATGGTTGTATATGATATTGAGATACAGTTTTGATGGTGGGATATAGAGATCCTCGCCTCACCACCTGTCCTTAGCTCCCAGTCGCTTGCAGGGCAGCAATGAAGTCTCTCTGCAGGCCTCTTTTACAGGCCAGCCCCAGAAGTTGTGTCCCCGGTCGTGCGCCATTCTGTCATCCCTCTCTCCATTGCCATCCTCCAGGTTTGTCTAGATCACCTGCACCTCTTTCCCTCTGGCACCCAGGGAAGAGCCATTTTAGTGATAAGTCATGCTTTATTCGCAAGACATGTCCGATTCAATATTACCCCCTTCGGATGATTAAGGTCTCTAGGTCCTTAATGCGGCACCGTAGAGATTTTGGGCAAGCAGGTATTGTTGAACTTTGAAAGTTTGTCACCGTCAGACTTGGTCATGTACTTTGACCGATATAGAAGAGTTGATGGCACACAACCATTCCTCACTATCACTGGCACTTCTTTGTGTTGTTGGTCGTCACTCCGTAAGTAGAGTAGTGTTTCTCGAGTAATGCTCCAAAGTCTGCCATTCCCTTTCCACCGGCTCTCCCTGGCTCCCAGAATGTCGAAGTTATAGCGCCGCATTTCTGAATCAATTTGGAACAATTTGCTAGTATCATACTTTGTCTGAACATTCCAAAATCCAATTATTAATTTAGTTTTTGCTGTGTTAACGTCATCCTTCATCATACCAATAGCTTACTGACGGCTTTCATCAGTAGCAGTCATACAAGTTCCAGACTGGAGCTCAGGAGCCCTGCCCACATCAGTTGTAGCGTTTTTCTTCGTTACTGTTTCAGTGACACATAGTTTTTTACAGGATTTGGTTGTTAGCCCAATGTTAACTCCTCTCCTTTCTTATGCTAAGCTTGGGACCAGCCAGACATTGGAGCCGGATATAGACATGATAGTGAGATATAGACTTGATAGAGAGATAGAGAGTTCTTGGTGAAGCATAGTTGTGGGTGAGATGGCGAGTTAGTTTTACAATTTGTGTCATACGAAGGATACGACCAATTGAGTATTTTTGCTTTTGTCACTCCTGTCACAGTTTGTCAAAATAGGTATTTGAAATTGTTACTAGAGTTTGTGTACACTCAGAACCAAGGAAATATTATTTTCTTTATTTCATACATTTGTATTCATTCAGTGCGAATTAAGAATTTTCTTTGCAAAGATCCTTCTTTCCGAAAAGGGTATATTAATGGGACATATAAAAATCCACCCCCCTGTAAGGACCAAGACCCCCTAAGACACATAAATATCGAAAGTTGATTCACCTAATTGAAAATAATTTCTACATTCCTTAGAATTCATCATTTCATGAGCTAACTATTCCAATGCCTGGTCATCCAATAGGAGATTCTGGTAAGTGTATCAGAGAAAATTTTGACACGTTGATGTGAATGTAGTATAAAAATTAATTCATTGGAAGTAATTTTGTGGATAAACCATTAAGAAATAGACGTAATGTGTCTATAGAATATTCTTATTGAATGGATTTTAATTAGTCTGCCACCTTTAATGTATTATATATGTATTGCAATTATATACATTAAAATATGAAATTACCATCCTTTGGGTATGTGATTCTTTTTGAAGTCACAGAAAATTGTCATGTCTAAAGTTTGGTAACCCTCCATACCAAGATCTACTTTAATTGGATTAACTTTTCACTTGATGAAAACCGAGCGTATCGAAGCGCTCCCTTGTGCCCCTTTGTTTTGCAAGGATCAAATAATACCAGAAAAAGTATTCTTATTATGCTTTTTAATATATATATATATATATATACTCAATCTGCAGACAGTACTGTTTCACCCTTTGTGGGCTCATCAATGCAGCACAGAGCTTCTGAGACATAACTATCTGGCCATGTTGCCGGAGCAAACACAGCTTAAAAAGTTATTGTGGGATCCTGCCAAAGTGCTCAAACCACGCATGCGCAGTGAGCATTGCATGACGCTAACAACAAGTTCCCATCTCAGATAGAGTGCTCAACCAAACTTTCGTAAGGGAGCATTATATATGATATAAGGTTGACCAACGAAATTGTAATTCTCCCATTTACAGCAGTATTGAATAACAAAAAATGCGCTCGAGATACGTGTTTCTAATATTATATATTTCTTTCTCGATATTAATTTACCCAAAATAGTTGCCGCCGTCAAAGACCGATTGCTTCTAATAATACTTCAAAACATCGTGCTGTTGGAAAATTCGTATAAATGGCACATGCTTTTTCAAAGCAATGTAAAATTTAAGTTTTACCTTTGTACGTGTTTTTGAAGATAGTATTGATGATAAGATTTAGCGTTAATACTGGAGTATAAAATTGCCGGCGAGATTTGGGGGGGGGGGTGATGGGTAGATATAAAACTGATAGTATGCTACGGAATGGGTGTTAAGGTACAGAGTTGGTGACGAAATATAGGGTTTTGGGTAATATAGAATTCATGATGGGATATAGATTTATTGGTAAGATTTAAAGTTGAGAACAGGATATAGAATTGGGCTGAGATTTTTAGTTAACGGTGATATAATGAAGTCGGACATAAGTTATAGAGTAAGTGGGGAAGTATACAGTTGTTGGTGATATTTGGAGTTGTAGATAGGATACAGAGTTGGTAATGAGGCAAAGACCATCTGGGTGTGGTGGCATTCAGACTATGTAAAAAAGCCCAACTTAGTTAAAAGGATAACCATTACCTCCCAAATTTTACTGTTTTAATTCAACAGTATGAAGAATGTTCGTACTACATTTTTTAAGCAGATTATTTGAAACAGCTACATGAAGAAGGTGAAGTGGAAGAGAATTTCCATTTGACTATAGTTTAAGTGCATTGTATTAATTAAGGAACTTTAGCACCCGTTATTGATTAAAGGAAGTCGGTTAAATTTCATACGCTTTTTCTCCATCTGCTTACATGTCATGTCTACCGACGTCGACGATTATGTCATCATACATTTTTGTGTTCTTTATACTTTTAATAATTTTATTCTCTGTCTAAAGTTGACCCATTCCTCTTTTCACGCTAGCAACATAATCTTGTCTTTGCCTACCATGGGCTCTCCCTCCTTCAAACTTTCCTGTACTGACTAAGTATTCCAGCTTATCTTTTTTACATATATAACCAAAAAATGACATTTTACTCTTTGTAATCATTTTGATCAGGGTGCATTGAATTGAGTGGTCCTTTGCTTTAGAAAATCATGACAGAATGCAGGAAAAGATGTAAAGTAAATTTGATCAAGGAAATTGAGAATATAGCTTTATCAAGTTCATATATGATTTTATGGGTTAATATAAATAACGTTGATTATTTTTAGAGCATAATTTTCATCGTTTGACCATAGAGGAAAAGCTGGAAATATTAATGTTGGGCGCTTATCAGCCCAAGAATATTTCCATCAAATGGTCAGAAAAGAACGCCGTGCATTTAATTCAAGTTTTCGGTTTGAGAAGAAGAGTTAGCTAATGATGAGCATGAGTAAATAATATATTTTTTGTTCTTCCTGTATTTTGGCGAATGGAGGGCAGAGTTGGACTGAAAACTGGAATGACAGATTTAAAACTTCTCTCTGAGCATATATCAAAGCATGAAACATCGTCAACTCATATAAATAATCGACTGCAACTCCTCACATTTAGACAATCTAGTATAACTGCCTTTCGGAATGAAGGACATCGACATAATAATAAAGCGGACAGAAATAACCCTATTATAAATGAAATAATAAATTTCATCACATTATGTATGGCACAAGAACTTTTCCTTCGAGGGCATAACGAAAGTAAGAACTCGCCTAAACAAGATGTGTTTCTAGGGGCTATTGGGTTGATTTTACGAGGAGCCGTGGTGTAATGTGTAGTGCAAGTGCGCCGTAACGTAAAGGCTCCGGGTTCGATTCCCCGACCAGGCGACTATGGAACTACACAAAATAAAAAAAGGCATTGGTTGGCGTCAGGAAGGGCATCCGGCCAAGGAATTCCTATCTGCCAACTCCAAGTCTCTATAAAGGGCACCGTCTGAGTCCCAATTACTGGGAAAAAATGACGTTAAAACCAAAAGATTAAAAAAAATTGGGGTTGATTTCACGACTAGATACCCAAATTGTGGACCATATTCAAAATTCTACAGTTCCTAAAGGTACTAGCCATGAAATTCAAAATGAATTATTAGACTAAATGTTTGGTGTGAATAAAGAAAGACTGCACGACAATTTACGAGCAACTTCATTTTTCATGGAATTTGTTTTGATTCTTAAATTTGTAATTGCATTGGCAATGCTAACAACTGAAGCCAATCCCATTCAAGAACTAGAAGATTTTAATAATAAAGTTCTAAATAGATTTGCAATGAATAATAGAAGAATGAACCCACTTTCAATGGTCGCTTATCTTAACATCTTCAACATTGTGCAGTTGCTGCCCTTTCGTTGTACTAAATCTTTCAATGGATTTGTTTCTTTCCTCGGACAGCTAGATTGCTAAACTCCCGAGTGCTTTCCATCGTCATATAACTTCAATGTGTTTAAGTCTAAGACCAACTTTATCTCTTGACCTAACTGGTTTCTTTCTATCTTTTTCTTTCATCTTCTTCACAGTTCGTTACACTTAGTGGTTTTATCCTTGTATGTTTCTTAACAAGAAGTGGAGGGGGGATTACTTTACTTTTTATTCGTGTATGCTCTAAAATATATACTTTTCCTCTTACTATTATGGTATCACTATATATCGTAGTAGACTAGTCCTTGGCAATTCAACATGCTCTTTGAACTGTTTGAGGCCTAATATAAATACTGCTCTAATGTTATGCACACCAAAAAGTTAATAATGATTGCTTAGTATATTTGAAGATGCCAATAAACATATACTGCACACTACCGCTTGTTTTAGTCAAAGTTTCAGTGCCATTTTGTGATGAGCAATCGGAACCCCAGAAGCCATATGGGCTTGATACCAGCTTCTTGCTTTCCCGGTAGATTTCCTTGCCAGTGGAACGTTAAATGGCACTGCTTCAATTGTTATATTAAAATTTACTTGATTGACCAAGCAGCCGCCGACGGTCTTTGCCTTTTAGGAAACTCTCTCTTAGCTGATAAATGCGTTGAGGTATGAGTAGGAGAAGACAGCCGAACGGTTACTAGACACTCTCAAATGATAATGATTGAGGTGAAGGTGATAATGAGGAGGAGGAGGAGGAGGAACGGAAGTGTTGGGAGTAGGTGTTTTTGTATTTGTAGTAATTGTAGGTCACCCATGAGCAAGTTGTAGCGCTTTTACAGCCTGCCAGGATTAGGGTGAACTCATCCGAGCAGGATGACAGACGCATTGAGAGGCGGAGGAATCGTGTTTATGATCCACGGCTCAAGATATACGTGGTCGAGTGGAAGATCTATAAAAAGACAACAGCTGAGAACAGCTCACCATTTACTATATGGTACTGCTAGTGTCACGTGGCCACAGTCAAGGGTGGAGATAGACAGATTTATCTCCGACCACCCACTGCAACAGATCTAAGATGCTGGTATGTTTTGACGTGGTCTTGCCCGTTGAATAGCGTCTTCAGTCTGTCGAGAGAGGAGACATGGTAATGCAGAAGCCAGTTACCTTTAATACCTTTGCAAGCAGTTCTATGGAAATGCTTGTGGAAAGGATTCCCTATGCCGATTCGAACGTCGTTGCCCAGGTTAACAAGGTTCGCGCTGGTGCGCTCCCACTCCTGCACACACTGGAAAGTAAACTAGGAAGAAAGAAGAACATGGGAAAACCCCTTAATTGTGGTAGTAGTAGTAGTAGTAGTAGTAGTAGTAGTGGTGGTGGTGGTAGTAGTAGTTGTAGTAGTAGTAGTGGTGGTGGTAGTAGTAGTAGTAGTAGTAGTAGTGATGGTAGTAGTAGTAGTAGTAGTAGTAGTGATGGTGGTAGTAATAGTACTATAGAAGTAGTAGTGGTAGAGATCTTAGTAGTACCTGTAGTAATATTGGAAGGAGGAGAAACGATGACGATGAATGCCAATTTTTGCACTGTAGAAAAAGAAATTGAACGTGTTCGAAACGATGTTAAATACTTGGAAGATTTAATCGAAAATCATGATGTATTGTTTCTATTGATGGATACAAGAGAAAGTCGCTGGTTGCCCTCAGTCATTGGAAATGCCAAAAATAAGGTTTGCCTTGATATTGTGATCTTGTATTAATGATATTTCTCTTAACCCAAGTACCTTTTTACAGACGATAGTCTTTTTCTTCTAAAAATTCCTTTTTCTAGCTTGTACAGAATTTCACACTCAAACGTTTATTTTTTAGTTTCGTTTGTTGATACCCAAGGGTGGAAAAAGCTGAGGAACTCCATATTTATTAGGCAAGAAATACAACTACCACTGCAGTTTGATATAACCCAAAGTATGAGAGTTTATTAAAAATTCTCGATCAACATATTTTTAATAAATTCATTTCAAGTCTTAATGCCTTGCCTATCGTCTAGGACAAGTGTGTACTTAAGAAGGAGTCTGATCATACTCACCCCGTAACGCTCAGCTTCTAGTAAGTACACTTAAACATTCGAGATTGGAAAATTCGAAAGAAAAAACCTTAAGCAAAAAAAGTTGGTTAATCACCTTGGCGTTCTGGTGTTCTCGGACAAGTTTCGATGTTTTCACAAATGAATAGGATAAACTTCGAACACATCAATAGGGCACAACAGAAATGGATAGACTACCGGGGGTTTGTAGTTTGTATACAGGCAATGAACTGGTATTACATGTTTCCACTATAACATCTTGTAGTAAACATAAATTTAATATCTTACTCATTCCATCCTGTTGCAAAAAATCAACTAAAAGAATAAACAGAACTGAACACTAAACCGCCATCATATGTATTTACAATAGCAACCTGCGATCTCTGTGTTTAGAGCATTAGGGTAAAAACATATTTCTGCTCTCCGCTGTTATATGGCAGTATAGTAAGTGGTATGGAACGTTTATTTGTGTGGCATGTTTTCCTTCCATTTTAGACCACAACACAGGCACGCCATGCATCTTTGTTACCGGCATCTGTTAATTTTAAGCTAGCTTCGCTAGAGTCTTGAACTGACTTGCGTTTTTCTACAGTCAACTTCTTCCTCGTCCTCTACTTCCTTTACCCTCCTCTCTGTGTCCGCTGTGTCCCTTATATTCTCTCTCTCTCTCTCTCTCTCTCTCTCTCTCTCTCTCTCTCTCTCTCTCTCTCTCTCTCTCTCTCTCTCTCTCTCTCTCTCTCTTTCTTCATGTTTATTAGATCTTTGTAACAGNCTCTCTCTCTCTCTCTCTCTCTCTCTCTCTCTCTCTCTCTCTCTCTCTCTCTCTCTCTCTCTCTCTCTCTCTCTCTCTCTCTCTCTCTCTCTCTCTCTCTCTCTCTCTCTCTCTCTCTCTCTCTCTCTCTCTCTCTCTCTCTCTCTCTCTCTCTCTCTCTCTCTCTCTCTCTCTCTCTCTCTCTCTCTCTCTCTCTCTCTCTCTCTCTCTCTCTCTCTCTCTCTCTCTCTCTCTCTCTCTCTCTCACACTCTCTCTATCTCTTTCTCCCGCTCTCTGTCCCTGTCTCTCTCTCACTCTCACTCCCTCTCTTTCTCTCCCTGCCTCTCTTCCTCTCTCTCTCTCTCTCTCTCTCTCTCTCTCTCTCTCTCTCTCTCTCTCTCTCTCTCTCTCTCTCTCTCTCTCTCTCTCTCTCTCTCTCTCTCTCTCTCTCTCTCTCTCTCTCTCTCTCTCCTCTCTCTCTCTCTCCCTCTCTCTCTCTCTCTCTCTCTCTCTCTCTCTCTCTCTCTCTCTCTCTCTCCCTCTCTCCCTCTCTCTCTCTCTCTCTCTCTCTCTCTCTCTCTCTCTCTCTCTCTCTCTCTCTCTCTCTCTCTGTCTTTCCCTCTCTCTGTCTTTCTCTCTCTCCCTCTTTCCATCTCTCAAGACATTTTCCTCTCAATGCTTCACATGCCCATACTCTTCCTTTAATCACACAGACCAGTCATTCTTTGAATAAATTAAGGAAAAATCATCCAAAATTTTATTATGAAATAAATAAATGCATAAAACTAGAAATTTGTTTGAAATGTCTGTAGAAGCCATACCTATGCTTCACCAGTCCCATATCGTCTCATATTTTTTGTAGATGTTATTGAAGGCTACTACTTCAACTTTGGCATTGTTACATTTAGATGGTTTTAATATTGTAGGAGAGGATCAAGGAATTATCATGAAAATCGTATTTTCAACTTGTTTTTCTTTATGAATTAAGCAAAGATAGGTCATCTTTTTAACTGGGATAACAGCCTATTCAGTATAAAAAGTGTGCGTGTGGTTAAGTGCAAAATATTTCATAGTTAAAAAAGAATAAGTAAAAATAGTAAAATATATTTTGCTTCTTTCTGGTTCCCGGGATGATTCATTATCATATTTTAGTGAAATATTTATTATGTTATGAATGTTGCAGTCGAAACTCCATTATGCTTTATAACTATATTTATTTTTTACGAAAATGGGATAATAGAGAGAGAGATAAGAGAGAGAAAGTGAGTGAGTGTGGGAGGGTATGGATGCTGATGGTCAAGTTGCGGCCACCTTGCACTGATGTCGTTTCGTTCTTTTTTACAGAATGTTTTTATTTCCTTTTAGCTTATCATCAATGCTGCTCTTGGTTTCGATACATTTATGGTTATGCGGCATGGAGTAAGGGCGGAAACCCCTTCACAAGACGGACAAACGGAAAACTCATCAAAATACCGTTTACCAGGCAGTTCGCTTGGTTGCTATTTTTGCAGTGATGTAGTAGCCCCAGGAGATGTATGTCGTTTATTTATCCGTGGATTCCTGTGATCTATGCACATAAGTATTTATACAAACGCAAACATGCATACTGACATACAGATAATTATATTTACACATACCAAGAATACAATATCAAGCGAGTACGTATATGGATACACATTACACTGGCGTGGCAGCAGATCTGACTCTCACTGAAGACAGTTTTTTTGGTTGGCTTATACTCGTTTTGCCAATTCAATTCCCTAGATTTTATATACATGTGTTCGATGGCTATTGATTTAAGGCAAAATAAGATTGATGTTAAAATTTTTGGCGGATTTCAGAATACCTAGCAACCACCTTGGTTGTTGGGTATTCTGAAATCGCATGTAATGGTAACTGTCACATTGGGCATTACAGTCACATTACAGTCGTTCTCGAAATCAAGCAAAGGGACTGGTTGAGTTTTTTTAATTGTAAAGAACCATACAAGGGATAATGCCACTAGATGTATTGAATTATGAAGATATGACAGGGGAAAAAAGAAGAATAAAAAAGAACAAGGGAAAACCAAGAGATAAGAGTTTACCTTAGAGGCAAAGACTTCTACAATCTTGCAATTCGAGGGAAGAAAAGTACAATCATAGAAAGATTTATTACAAAGAGGGAGAAGAACTGCACGACAATGAAGACGTTGAGAGAAATGAGTCACACGGGATGAAACAAACTAAGGTGGTACGTGGTACCAACGAGGAAAACTCATCAGAACGCTCCCCATAATAATACCTGTAGAACAGACTAAGACAATGCACATCTCGTCGATGAGACAAAGTTTGAAGGTTAGTAGCAAGATTTGACCTTTTTAGGTTACACACACGTCACTGAACATGATAAAAAGCATCAAGATAAAATGACAGAGACCAGTCCAGATGTGGCAACAGTACTCCATAGAGGCGGATGGTACCCTTATGGAAATACAAGATTACTTTAGATGTAAGCTAATTTGTATCATGATACAAAGAACCAAACATTTTAGAAGCAGAGTTATCATTGGATTGAAGATAAGAACCCCAAGAGTTTAGAGAAAATGACAAAGCAAGCATTCTCATTAACGATCATTCCACAAGAGGAGAGGCAATTTCACCAGGTTTAACATCCTATTGATATATCGTGAGTATTGAATGGAGATAAGGGCTCAGCTTTCTATTGAATACCATCAGTTGCATTTTGGCTTCCCCATTTCCTGACACACTGTAGGTCAGATTCTAAAGTTTCCGCAAGTTTGGCTTGTTCCTGCTGAGTTGCCTTGTTCCTGCTGAGTTGCCTTGTGATCAGTACCAGAGTACAGGGTCGTTTCATCAGCATAGGTTTTGACAACCTGAAACAAATTATCTGGAAGATAATTGATATAAAGAATAAAGATATTTGGACCAAGTATAGAGTCCTGACAAGTGCTGGAACCTGGTTCGCTCAATGTTCCGTCTCGTCCTCTTGTTGAACCAAACAAGATATTACTTCCACCCTTACATATGAAGCTGGGACTTATGAAGAACTTTTTAAAGGCATTCTAAAGGAAAGGCAGGTTTACTTTTCTTCAGCAGACGTTTCCTCGGATAACGTTTGAAAAGCTTAAGGCTGGCATTTTGGATGGGCCTCAGATAGGGGAACTCATGAAGGACTCAATGTTCGATGACGCGCCGAGTGCAGCAGAGGTATCTGCTTGGCTATTGCTGAAATCAGCAATTACAACCTTTCTTGGAAACAACTTGAGTGCAGAATACGAGTAGGAAGTCGACCAACTCCTGAAGAACTTCCAAAAATTAGAGGCTCGCGTGTCAGTCAAAATGCACTTTCTTCAGTCCCACTTGGACTATTTCCCTCAAAACTGTGGAGACGTAAGTGAGGAACATGGTTAGCGTTTCCACCAGGACATTTGTATCATGGAAAGACGCTGCCAAGGCCGGTAGGATATTAACTTTCTTGCGGACTACTTTTGGTGCTTGAAACGAGACGTGGTGGCTTCTAGCACAGGAGAAAGTCACTAAAAAGGCCCTTCATTTTCATCCATGGTTAGCTTTTGTGTAATGTAAAATCTTTATTTTCTGAAGCTTGTTAGATAAAATGCATGCTTTTTGTGAATAGAGAAAATCGAAAACCATCAAAGAGTGGAGGAATAACCAACTTGCGAGAATTCAAAACACTATCGTAAATCTTTCAGAAATTTCAACTTTCAAGTCTTTGAGTAGAAAAAGAATCTCGAACTCGCTCAGCAACGTGAGATTGAGAACCAGAAATCACCCTTTTACAAGCGTTGCTTACAACTTAAAAAGCCCCCGAGATTCATCAGTTTCATCACGTTGAAACTAAACATAAAAATGATTGCAAAAGAACAAAGAGCACTAAACCATGGAGGAGAATGAAATTTGACTTTTTAACTACGACTCAGTACAAATAATTCAATATCAACCGGAACCAGTTTTGTGAATTCAGTTGCAATATCAGAAGGTGATTTGCTAAAGAAAGAAACCCATGGAATATCGCCAAGAAGTTGACGAAAACCCCTCTAGTTAGCCAGGCCAAAAGTCTTACAATGATATGGCTTGTCAATAAGATTTGAGAGTTACCTCAACCTCAACAGTGACAACAACATGATCAGAAGATCCAAAAGGAGGTACACATGAAAATGTTGAATGTCAAAATGAGGTCTAAAAGAAAAGATTCTTCTGAGTCTGAATTAGGGAATCCTGTTGAGAAATCAACAAGCTGTACAGGGTAATGGGGGAGTCAGTCCTGTCAGAGTGACTCAATCCGGACATTAAAGTCACGAAAGATAGATGTTAAGAGTGTGGTGCTTGTCCAAGGCCTTAGACATGGAGCTTGATACTCTTAAAGTAACTGAGGAAGAAACAGCAGTTGGATCGATACAAGAAAAATAGGTAACAAGTGATCTTAGGACGAGACCTTCTAAAGCAATAAATTATTTTTAGATTCAAGTTTTCTCACTCTGACAGCTGGAAGATTCTGCCAACCACAAACAAAGGGACCGTGAAAATGAGTTGTAGTCGAAACAAAGATAAATTGCGGTCAACATGAAAATCCCTATTACTAACACTTCCTTGTCTCACAGAGCGCACGAGTATAAAGTGAGAGTCAGAAGGAAAGGAAGCTTTCAAAAACGAAAATATGAAATAGTGACCTCTTACATTATTGAGAGCTTAGAAGACAGTATTTTTGACGATAACAGGTTATTCCGAGTCTATGTACATCCAGTACTATCACAACTCGAGTCTACACTCTCGGATCTGGAGGCAGTCCTGGGCCCGCAGTTTCTTCACACCCTCTGACCACTGAAGGTCTGGTGGGTACTGGTGGCATTTCGTTTGATTGAACTTGTTATAGGGAAAAATAGAATAGATGCCCGAAACCATCACCTAGACTCAGATCATCAGCATCCCGAGTAACTGTGCCCTTAGGTGATGGGGATAATGTTAAATGGAGCGACACAGAAGTTAGCTTCTGACTGAAAACGATCTCTTATTGGCTACCATTTCTTCATTTCTTCACAGTCTTTGCATTATATATCCGTTATTTTTCTTGTTCAGGTTTTATCATATAGACTCCTTTGTAAAAGTACCTACACTTTATGACTCGTATCCAATTTTATCAGTTAGTACATTTAAACAAAATTATAGTTTTAAGGTTCCTTTTAACTGCCAGCAATGGTCAATGGAAACTATAGTTGAAGGTCGTTAAGTTGTTCTCATGTAAAAAAATTTAGATAACCAATTAAAACCAACTGGTAACAGTATTTATTGTATTTGTCCAGCTACCCTAAACCAAACTGTAACACCAACCACGCCTTAGCAATTAGGCAAGGAAATTATTTTCATGTATGTTAATGTATGTTTTTCACTTTAGTAGTACCAAAATTAAAAACAGTGGAAGTGGCATGGTAGTTCGGGTAGTGGTAAAAATACTACTATTATCCCACGTCACGGTATTGGCAACGATAAATAATAATAATAATAATAATAATAATAATAATAATAATAATAATAATTTTTTTAACTTCACATGGTTTTATTTGTAAATTAACGATCTAGAAAATTTACAATGAAATTGATCTACTCAATACAGGTTGCAACACAA
>RDPX01000076.1:133661-213004 GCA_003991215.1 Morbakka virulenta | reverse complement strand
CATACATACATACATACATACATACATACATACATACATACATACATACATACATACTCCATACTTCTAAAGTTTTACATGGTTTCAACTGGGGAAGGAAAAATTAAATTTTGGGGATTTTTCTTGGTTGCGGGGACTAATTAACGACAGACGTATTTGATGTTCAAAGTAATGTTTAAAATTTTGAATATGTGGTTCATATGTGGTTATCTTTGTAACCATATTTTTCCATCAACTCTTTTTCATTTATATTATTATTTAAGTAGATAAGACATGTGATATTAAATGTATTTGTCTCATTTTCAGATTCGTGGTTTTATGTCAAGGTTTCAAGTGGTTTTACCTGCATGTCTTTCCTTTGACAAGTGTACAGCATGTTCCGAAAAGGTAAGAATATTGTTAGTGCAAAATAGAAGATATGAACAATTTAACAGCTCTTTTTTGGTCCTACAAATAGTAAGGTACTTGGTATGACGTTTGAAAGTTAAAGGATTATTTGAATCAAATTTAACCCTTTACCCTTGAAGTGATAAGAACATTAGAACCAATGACTGGAAAAAGATTCAAATTCATTTTACCTTACAATCAAGTGGTTTGAGTCCCCTTGGCTCCATGGAGACCCGCTATGAAAATGCTTCACTTTCATAATATATTGGTAAATTCTGTCAGCCAAGTATCAGAATACTGTTTAACACTGCTAACGGTTTTGAAAGTCGAAACAAAATAAAAAATTACTTAAATCGAATTTTACCCTTTTGAGTATATTTATCAACTGCATTTGACTGCTGACTATACAGATATGTCTTTATGTATATGTTTATGTATAAATGTATGTGTGTATGTATGCATGTATGTATGAATGTATATATATATGTGTATGTACGTGTTTATTTATTTATTTACGCATTAAATATGTAATACAAAATAACGGCTTATTTTTTCTATATTTTAGAAAAAAATTATAGCCACATATACGAATATGAATTTCTGATTGTACTGTACTTCATTTTACCTGTTCGTTTGGGATTTTTTCCAGGTCATAAGCCAGTATAAGTCAGAGGGCTTTGACTTCTTGTTGAAGGCCTTTAATTTGGCCAAATATCTTGAAGAAATAACTGGTCTAGTTGAACTTCAGAGAATGACCAGTTCCTCAGAGGTGAGACAATTTTTTTGTTATCAAAGAATAGCTGTAAAGCGTGTTTTTCTAATTTACTTTCATTGTTATTGTTGACCAACAACTGTCGTTGAACTTCCAAAATAGTAGAAAATCAAACTGGAATTATCGTTCTGGTAAGATTAAACAAAGTTCTTAACACTCATTACAGAAATTTTGGAGCCACAAAACCCTAGTATCCCCTTATCAAATCAGAGATTAGTCTCTGTTTTAATGAGTTACCAGCAGCGGCAATTCCTACTTCTGGCAAAAAGTGTAAAGGAAACTTGGCATAAGTTAACCTCTTGCACTTAGGCACCTCGACAGAGAATGAGTGAAGTTTTATTGAAGAACGAGTAACGCGATGCACAGTCATTAAGGTTGGTACAAGCAAAGAAAGCTCCTTCTTGCACAGCCTATAGAAGTACTTGTTGCTAAGAAAAAGGGTTGACAATGCCCGGTAATGTGTCCCTTAGTGTAACAAAGATGAAAGATACCTAATGAGATGGCTCTGATCTTATTTTTCTTATTTTTCACTAAAACATTTTCCCTTGGGCTTTATTTTTACTTGTTTCAGGTACTGTTGTCAGCCCTATAAATTGGCTATTCAACACAAAATTTTTCCCTTTACCCATTAAAAAGCAAATGGCTTGTAACCAGCGGACACTAATAACCACACTTCTGAAACCATCCTAATAGGACGTTTTCTCAGAACCCAGTTTCATAAGATTATTCCCTTAATTTTTTTATGCAGAACATGCGGTTTTTGCGACCAAAATAATCCTTCTAATTTCATTTTCAGAAATATTACTCAAATGAAAGGTTCGTGTTACAAAACGTGCTCGCTCGCTGGATGAAATATCTTATATTTTCTTTCCGAAACCGGGCCAAAATGACTTTAGGTTTTGACAACCTTTTCCAGGGTTTTTGGAGTTCTAAACAATGCTATATATTACCTCACGCCTAGTCTAATTCCTATTTTCTCAATATACTATACTTTATTCCTTGTTTTGGCAGAAGTCAGAAATGCATCAGCTACATCCTTGCGAAGGCTCGATAGTCTTGCAGTTTTCCTTTCTTAGGTCGTAATATTTTTCGATATTTTCCAGTTTCTTAAGTGCTATATCAATGATCAACCTCTCTTTTCCAGATTTTGGCACGACAACAGTACCTAGTAGCTACGCTTCCTTATTTAATCTGTGTTTGTGTCAAATCTCTGCTGTGCCTTAATGTTTTCATGTGACTGATTTAATTGTTGTACCACGTTTAAGCCCAAGGTAAATCAAATTTATGGCAAAGCTCCCAGTGGGTAATCTTTGCTATTTTTAACGACGTTTAATATTCCTTCTGAGCTAATGTGCTACATTTACATGTGATATGCCTGACCGTTTTCTCGTTTCTTTTTACGCATACTTCAAAGAAAGCATTGATTTTGCTGTATGAGGTCTGATAATAATCGCTTGTGTTGCTTTGTCTTCTGTTGCTGTGGTCAATACAACTGGAATTTTGCTTAGCCATCCGCTTTTCAGCTACAACGACGATTTTTTTCTATCAACTGTTTCATCTTTATCTTAGGCTCATTTCCTATAAGTTGTGTTTTCATCAATCTGATTTGTATTTCTCATTCAGGTTTATCTTTGTACTCGATTTAACTTGATAGCTGGAATTCGTCACTGTTCGGTTCCTGTTACTCGTTTACTGCATACAATAGTAACAAATTCCTTTTTTTAATTATACTGTTTAAGCCTATTTTCCACAGATCAAATGCTTTTGATACCTTTTGGGATTATCATTGTAAAATGAGTAGTAGTAGTAGTAGTAATAGTAGTAGTAGTAGTAGTAGTAGTAGTAGTAATAGTAGTAGTAGTAGCAGCAGTAGTAGTAGTAGTAGTAGTTTGTTGTTGTTGTTGTTGTTATGTCACTTCTGTTGTTGCTACTGAAACTAAATTTTTTATTTGGTTTTAACGTCATTTTTTAAAGTAACTTGGGCTCAGACGTAGCCCTTCCTGACGCCACCCAATGTCTTTTTCTTTTATGAATTTCTAAAGTCGCCCTCTCGGGGAAGCGAATCCGGAATCCTTGGTTACGTTGCAGTTACACTAACCATTTAGCCACGGCTCCTCTACTAGAACTATATTTTACTTATGTTAAAAGGACAAATGTTTTAATGATGGACTTTATTAAATGGTTATTATGTATTGTTTTATATGTTCATCTACTGGTTCTCTAACTGAAATTAAGTTGTTACGCAACACTAGTTCCCGCTTATCTCCCACTCAAGGTTCCCGTAATCGTATTAGAAAGTTCACAGTATCGATTATTGTTAGTGATGTTACGGTATATTCTAGGTTTTACAAAAATAAGTTTACCTGCTAAATTTAGCGGCAATGTGACCCGTGTTTTTTTTTATTGGAATTCACCAATAAAGGTATAACTGGCTGGACCGTAACATAGTAGTTAATGCTGCTGCAATGTAATTTGGAGATTTATTTGGGTTTTCCCAAAGTACACAGAACTTTGGCATCGTTAAAAAAACCCTGTTTGTTGGCGTCAAAAAGGGCATCATGCTGACAAATTCTTCAGAATTCTGGTGACGGTACATTGTTCAAATCCTTCCATGTAGCTTTTAAGGGAATAACTATGCAACTAGTCACAGTTCACGTTCTTTACTTGTGCTCTCTTTGGATAAATTTTTTAGTATCGAAGGTCTTTGTGAACTACGTCTAAGAAAATTTGTCGTGGACGTCTCCAGCCTAATGCGAGCAAAACACATGGCTAAATTAATGTATACGACGGTGGGGAATTGCTCTTGTAAGTGGTGGGGGCCTTCTTGGTTGCCGAAAGTTATCATCACTTAAACATTAGAAGATATTTGAAATCGTTCATTATACTGTGGTGTCAAAACCATTTGGTGTAGTAAGGACTTTGATAGGGACTACGTTTCGGTACCGTCGAATAACAGTTATTTGGTTTATAAACCGAACAGAAAAGTATTAATTAGGAGAACTAATCGAAGCTGGAATAGGTTTATTGGAAAAACAGCTGTCAAACAGATCCCAACCTTTCTTGGTAGTGACATGCCCAAAGTGATATAATGATATAACCAGATGAGTAAATAAGCAAATTTTTGTTGCTCCACTTTTTTCAGTTATACGTTGTATTTCAATAAACAAAATTTATTTATCAATATTTCAGATTTGGGAATTGAGTGATGACGACGAGGACGATGGTGACGACGAGAGCTGAGACATTTTGCCACTAAAGAAAATACAGATGATGTCCATTACAACAAATGAAATAATTTTGCAATGGCATCGTAAAGTGCATCTTCAAATCCTTACAAGAATATTAGATAGACTGTAGGGTTTTTATCTAAAATTATTTTTAATATCTTTAAATTGCATTTGAAAATGATATAAAAAGCTGAAAAATGACGTGCCTGAAGTGCTTTGAACATAATGACCACAACAAAATTGTATATTGTACTGTATTGTATGGGGTTGATATTGTACTGTTAATTTTGGGGGGTTATGGAAAACCCATTGTTTTTGATGTTGCTTTTTGAGTCTTTTGAACAAGGGTTGTATTATCTTACGTCGGTATTCCATTGTAAGGATACCGTTTGTTGCTGTTGCTGTTGGTTACTTTAAGTTGTTTGGATTATAACGAAAATTACTTTTTTGGTTCTTCTTGTAATTGGGCCATACTTGCCCAGGTTTACCGTTCAAGTAAGGCACTTCAACATCAGGACAGTAATTTTTAAACTTTTGATCATGATGTGGTAAGCTTTGTAGTTTGTTTTTCTTTACCTTGAAATTTCCGTAATTTTTCTTCACCTTGAAATTTCCGTAATTTTTCTTCACCTTGAAATTTCCGTAATTTTTCTTCACCTTGAGATTTCCGTAATTTTTCTTCACCTTGAAATTTCCGTAATTTTTCTTCACCTTAAAATTTCCGTAATTTTTCTTCACCTTAAAATTTCCGTATTTTTTCTTCACCTTAAAATTTCCGTAATTTTTCTTCACCTTAAAATTTCCGTATTTTTTCTTCACCTTAAAATTTACGTCATTTTTCTTCACCTTAAAATTTCCGTAATTTTTCTTCACCCTGAAATTTCCGTCATTTTTCTTCACCTTAAAATTTCCGTCATTTTTCTTGAAGGCAAGTTTCTTGACTTCTAAATACACACGTTTCTGCATTGAATAAACTATTCTACTTTAATCGATTTCTTTTCCAATAGATTTAATACTCAGTAACTAAAGAATGAATTTGCAGAACGTGTCTTAAAAATGCTTAAACTAGAAACTTGAAATGTACCCGACTTCATGGCGAAGTATCTGTACAATCTTAATGGACTGCCCCTTTTAAGAGAGGAACAAGTTGGATACCGTTCAGGTTCGACGCGAGATCCTCATTCATCGTAAATTTGAAATCAATCACTTGGCCTTTACTGCAATTAGAATTTTTTTATATATTTGTTTTTAACAGTCACTTGTTTTGAAATAGGTATAATTAATTGGTTGCATTTTAGGTGTACTTTTAAATACATTGATACCAGAAGAAGCGTAAGTTCTTTATCAAATATTGATCAGAATATACTGTACTGGAAGGTAATGGGGAGATGTTGTTACCGTATTTATTCAATGTACTCTGCTGGTTATTAAAGTTGTAATGTAACCTTCATCAATAGTTTTGACTGAAATGGGATTAGTACATATTTATATTCTGCCAGCTTTTTATACTTTTATGTTATTATCGGTTGGAGGACGCACCATTAAACTGCAGAATCGTCTGATATGGCTGCTCAATGGCGGCACTTGTATGATCAGAGCTAGCACGGGCAAGATGTTTCGCATAGGAATAGCCAGCAAAACAAATTATTAATATAATNAAATTTCCGTAATTTTTCTTCACCTTGAAATTTCCGTAATTTTTCTTCACCTTGAAATTTCCGTAATTTTTCTTCACCTTGAGATTTCCGTAATTTTTCTTCACCTTGAAATTTCCGTAATTTTTCTTCACCTTAAAATTTCCGTAATTTTTCTTCACCTTAAAATTTCCGTATTTTTTCTTCACCTTAAAATTTCCGTAATTTTTCTTCACCTTAAAATTTCCGTATTTTTTCTTCACCTTAAAATTTCCGTAATTTTTCTTCACCTTAAAATTTCCGTAATTTTTCTTCACCCTGAAATTTCCGTCATTTTTCTTCACCTTAAAATTTCCGTCATTTTTCTTGAAGGCAAGTTTCTTGACTTCTAAATACACACGTTTCTGCATTGAATAAACTATTCTACTTTAATCGATTTCTTTTCCAATAGATTTAATACTCAGTAACTAAAGAATGAATTTGCAGAACGTGTCTTAAAAATGCTTAAACTAGAAACTTGAAATGTACCCGACTTCATGGCGAAGTATCTGTACAATCTTAATGGACTGCCTCTTTTAAGAGAGGAACAAGTTGGATACCGTTCAGGTTCGACGCGAGATCCTCATTCATCGTAAATTTGAAATCAATCACTTGGCCTTTACTGCAATTAGAATTTTTTTATATATTTGTTTTTAACAGTCACTTGTTTTGAAATAGGTATAATTAATTGGTTGCATTTTAGGTGTACTTTTAAATACATTGATACCAGAAGAAGCGTAAGTTCTTTATCAAATATTGATCAGAATATACTGTACTGGAAGGTAATGGGGAGATGTTGTTACCGTATTTATTCAATGTACTCTGCTGGTTATTAAAGTTGTAATGTAACCTTCATCAATAGTTTTGACTGAAATGGGATTAGTACATATTTATATTCTGCCAGCTTTTTATACTTTTATGTTATTATCGGTTGGAGGACGCACCATTAAACTGCAGAATCGTCTGATATGGCTGCTCAATGGCGGCACTTGTATGATCAGAGCTAGCACGGGCAAGATGTTTCGCATAGGAATAGCCAGCAAAACAAATTATTAATATAATTAAGCCAATATAGAACCATTTTTGAACTCGATCAAGAACATCAAGCTAAGGTGAGAGAGCACCTGTTAAGATGGGCAACAGTACTTCATGCTAGGATGCATAGTAGGTTTATGGGGATAAAAGATGGGCTCAGATGTAAGTTACTTATAGCCAAATACAAAGAACCAACCCTTTCAGAAGAGAACTTACAAAAAGATTTAATATAACAACCCCAAGATAGATCCGGAGAAAATGACAGACCCAGCAAAGAGAAGTTGGTGAAGAGAACTCGGGCAATGAGACACCAGTGTCATTTGGGGGAAAATTAGCAAAAAACAATCTATCAAACAGATCAGCCTTTACCCTAAAGGACAGAAAATCGAACACCACCAATAGGTTGAGGAGTCACTGCCTCGTCAGAATTGCGACACTTCCAACTCGTCTAGAAATCTTGAATAAATAGAATTAATAAATTCATCAATTTAGAAATCTGGCATCGCTAATCACCTTTTAGGAGCATTTCTCTCCTTTCCGAAAGAAACCCGAGATACATCAGCTGTTATAATGTTGAAACCATGGAGCAGAACCTCGTAACTACAACGAGGTACAAACATTTAAATACCAACCTTAGCCCATTCTGAGAATTTATTTTGTGCCGAAAATCCGATTTCTAAAGCCCTAATCACAAGAAATTGACGAAACCCTTCCCAGCCAACCTGACCAAATTTGAAATTCCCTCTATCTGAAACAGTTTACTTATCCTCTAATTCGCTCTTGAAAAGGAAAATGCTGCTCGCACACGCTTTGAAGAGACGTACGTTAGCATTGACTGTACGTTTTGGGAAGTAGAACAGTTTTTCTCTTGTTTTACTTGAATTTCTTTCGAAGGCAAATTCATACTGGAGCCTGACTTTAGCTTTGACTTCCTAAACGTCAGGAATGAATACTTAATGACTAGGCTTTTTAACTTACTAAAGGTGTAGATTTGTGGAAACGACTATCCCCATTTGTAACTGGATCTTGATTTTGATATTGATTCGCCTCGACTTTCATATTTGTATTATCGATAGGAACGTCCCCCATTTCTTCCTAGTCTTTTGGTTATGTCTGTAATAACCTGTGACCTGTCATCATCTGTGATGATGACAGGTCTCTTAAGAGATAATTGGACTTCCTCTGACAATAATCTTGATGCTTTGCTTTCTCTGATGTACTTTACCTTGCTTATGCCCTCGTTAATTCTTAGTCCGACTTTGGCAACCTCAGTTATCAATCTACTGGACATTTCGTGGCATGTCTCCCTGTCTCTAGCCACTAAGGCGATTTCCTCAGCAAAATAAAGATATGCCAGGTTTGAGTTATTCGCCCTTCTCATTACAAAGCCAATACATAGAATGAACACGAAGGCTAATAGTATACAACCTTAGTATACAACCTCATTTCAGAGGTGAGTTAAAATTTCGTAAATGTACCTGAGGCTGTTCAAACTCCCCAAGTGTATTGGTTTTACTTGGGCTTGATGAAGATAATGATCTGTCTAGAAACACCATGCACTTTAACCACTTTTCATGGTGACTCCCTGTGTATACTGTCAAATGCTTTCCAAAAGCCAATAAAATTTATTACAAGATGTAGCTGAAATTCTTAGCTTTGTTCAATGATGTTTTTCAAGATAAAAAATTGTTCAGTACATGAGCTCCCTTCCCTGCCTGTTCTTCGCGTAACTTGGACTTTCCTGCTGTAAGCTAACCTGTTAACCCACCTTTTCTTTTTTAGTCATAGAAGTGATTCCTCTCCAGTTGTGACGTCTGAGACATTTATTTTTTTAGGTAACTTGATGATCACTTCTTTTTCCATTCTCAGGGAACAGTATTCTTCCTTCAAATCTGGTTAAATCAATCTAGCAACTGATCTGAATTTAGCATTGACATTGTCAATTTCTGGGATTTCCTTGTTTTTCATTCTCTCGTAGCTTCTGTAATCTCCTCCCCTGTTATAGGACCCATCCTTCTGTGCAGATTCTTTCCATTTCCAAGGTTGTTTCAATCAAACTTTGTCTCTGGAGCTAATCATAGGGTTGTAGTGCTGGCACCAGCCCCTCAACCACTTCGTAGAAAAGTACAAGTCTGTTCGATTTCCTCCGATCTTGTAAAGGTGATAGTTGGAGGTTCCCTTGCATTCGTGTAATGCAACCAGTGTCTCTAGATGTATGGTCGCCCTTGATGTAACCAGCTGGCTGCTGCTGGACTTTCTCTAACTGGTTTATATCTCTTTGAAGGTGGGGATCCCATACTACGGAGCTATATTTGAGGGTGGATCTTACAAGGCTCAGATATGCTGCCTTCCTGAACTGCTCAGGAACAATGTTTCAGGTTTCTCCTGAGAAAGCCGAGTGTTGAGTATCCTTTTTTAGAGATTTTTGTGATATGGCTGCTCCACTTTAGGTCTTCTTGTATGGTTACTCCTAGGTAAGAGTTTTCTGTTACCTGTTGTAACATGTGGTGGTCTAGTTCGTAAAAGCTTGACGACGTCTGGTTGATGGACATGATATAACATTTGTTCTATGTGGAACCGTATCAAATGCTCTGCTGAAGTCTAGGATCACCTAGAGCGTAATAAGGTGAGGACCTTATTACGCTCTAGGTGGTCNTTCTCTTCCCTTCTCATCACATGTCCAAACCATCTAAGTCTTGCCTCTCTTTGTTTCAATCTTAAACTTCTAACATGTGCTGTTCCCCAGATGTACTCATTTCGGATTTTGTCCAGGCGTGTGACCCCAAGCGACCACCTCAGCATTCTCAACTCAGCCACTTCCAACTCAGCTTCCTGTTTCTTTGTTATTGCTACCGTCTCAAGCCCATACAACAAAGCTGGTCTCACTACTGTCCTGTATACTGTTCCTTTCATTTTTGGTGATAGCCGTCCGTCAGACAGTACTCCCATTACCTTCCACCACCCATTCCATCCTGCCTGTATTTGCTTTTTCACTTCCCTGTCACATCCCCCATCATACTGCACTGTGGATCCCAGGTACTTGACGTCATTAGCCTTTGTGACATCTAATCCGTCCATAGTTATTTTGTCATTCTCTCTCCCATTTAACACAAGGTATTCTGTTTTCGCATGCTTATATAATCTTGATTTTCGTCTGGTCATACATTTTAAGTTCTTGTTAAACCATGGTACATTATTATGAATTTTGATCGTTTTGGTTGGAATATGTAGTTCCACTGATTTCTTGATGCCAGATTTAAAGTCCTTCCATAATGATTCAAAATTGGAGCTTGGGTCTTGTGCTAATCAAATGATGTTCGTGGATAAGGGTGTCATATCCAGATAAATCTGGTTCCAGTTTGCCTTGGAATACAAGCCTATTTTCCTAGATTTTTGTCTTGGATATTTGGGAATAATCTTAATGTATGTTACTACCATGGCATGGTCGCTGACAAACGACAACATTGTCGATTGGACGGGGAAGACCATGAACGAATGTATGATAACATGTCGGGACAGACGCAGATTGAGGAAGCTGGAGTAGACAGCAACGCAGATCACCGACCCTCAACGCTGAGGATGAACCTAACGACGACGACGACGACGAGGGGCATGTCCCAGGGAATGACAACCCAACAGACGTAGGTTCCAAAGGAGTTGCAGCCTGAATGGTTGAAGAAGGAGGAAGATCAATGCCCAAACAAATTAGATCTTGACAAATCTGAGGAAATATAAGTTGAATTAATTTATAAAAACATTGGTTACAGTAGAAGAAGAGCCTATAGGAGTGAATAACGAGATTAATATTGCTAAATTTAGTAGCCTAGATAGATTACTGAAAGTGACAGCATATATCAAACGATTTGTGAGGAATCTTAAAGGGAAAAAAGAGAGGAATGAGTTCGAGGTTGGACGTTTGGACGTGAAACAACTTGAAGAAGCAGAAAGAGTATGGATTTTAGATAGACAAAAGAATTTGAAAAGTATTAGCTTTAAGAAACTTGTTGAGAATTTGGAAATGATTGAAGTGAATGATGTCATGGTTTGTAGGGCGTGGCTGGCATATTCTAATTCGAACAAGGAAGCCAGATTTTCTATTATTTTACCAAGGGATGAAAAGTTTACTGAGCTTATAGTCTTAACCTGTCATGAATGAGCTCTGCATAGTAAGGAAAGAGGAACCCTCTTTGAATTCAGATCTAGGTTTTGGGTAACCAGAGGTAGGCAATATGTCAAAAAATTTATAAAGAATTGTTTCACTTGTAGAAAGTTCGAAGGAAGTCTTATAATTTGCCTCCCACAGCAATGTTCTCAGACTTTAGAGTTACTGAGGCCCCAACCTTCAGCAACTCAGGTGTAGACTTGTGCTGGTCCAGGTTTTGTGAAGGGTTCCAATGGAGAAATGAATAAAAGCTACATTGCCTTGTTCACATGTTGTGTGGCTCTGCAGTACATCTGGAACTAGTTAACAATTTTGTAGCCTCGACCTTTTAAAATTTTTAAGACGTTTTTGTACATGGAGAGGAACACCCACTCTAATGATATCCAATAATGCAAAACCGTTTAAAGCTACTGCCAAATTGTTGGAAAAGCTTGTTAATGATTCAACTGTACTTGGTTTTCTAGAATCTTGAAGGATCTCTTGGAGATTCACTATAGAACATGCGGCGTGGATGGGTGGATTTTTTGAAGAAATGAGAGGCAAAGTTAAAAGGTGTCTTAGGAAAGTAATTGGTACTAATAGACTCTCCTTTAATGAGTTGATCACAGTATTAACTGAGGTTGAAAGCACTGTTAACTCGAGACTCGAGACCGCTAACCTACTTGTATGACGATCTTGAAGAGGTATTAACTTCATCACATCTGTTATATAGTAGAAAATTAGTTTCATTGTCTGAAGGAGTACAGTTGAAGGTAGGCGCGTATGAGCATTCTGAAGGCAAAATGTCTAAAAAATTTCTCTATCTTACCAAAAGACTCCAAAACTTCTGGAACAGGTGGAGAAAGGGATACTTAGTAGATCTCAGAGAAATACACAAGATGAGAAAGGGAAAACCAGTTGAAATTAATGCAGGTGATCTAGTACTCATTCAAGACGACAATGTCAAACGCGGACAATAGAAAGTGGCGATCATTGAAGAATTAATATGTGGACGAGATAGACAGGTAAGAGGTGCCAGAGTAAAGAGACTTGGTCACGGTAGACTAGAATGTGTTAACAGACACTTGCCGAAACTATTTCCACTTGAAATTACTAGTGACGATGACAAAAAGGAAAGGAATATTGAGACATTAAAAAGCAAGTATGGAACGGGAATGGGAAGTGGTGGAAGCAATAAGAAAGGAGATAACATACCACTAGAGTGTGTGAAAGGGGCAAGGAAACAATTACCCAGAGCGGTAGCGAAGGATGCGCATTATAAGTCTAAACTAGTGCTTGACACTTAATGTGTCAAGGTGGAGGGGAGGTGTCAGGAAAAACCACGCCATATTTGCCATTGCGTTGTAGTTTTATAATTAGCACGTAGTATGATAGCAAATAAGCTTCATTCATTTTAGAGTCATTTTTCGGTAAGCTTCATTCATTTTAGAGTCATTTTTCGGTAAGCTTCATTCATCGTGATTTTCTTTTGTTTCGTGTTGTTGTGGGTATCATTTTTACGCAAATGCCTCGAGACACGGATCGTCAACAAGTGTTTAACGTCCGAACAAGCTATACTGGTAGAGAAATCATTGTAAAGTTATCTTAGTATTTTCCTGTTATTCTTTTTTCTTATTGGCTGATATTTTAATGATTGAATTCATATGTAGTTTTAACCCTTATAAAGAGTTAGTTGTCGCTTAAACAAAGGTGTGCTTACATGATATAGCAAGTTGTAGTATTGGAATGACACGTTTTAAACCAAGTTGGTCGACGTTTTACGTTGTTTCTGTAATTTCGATTTATAATCGTGAACTAGCGACTAGGCGGCGTCATTTCACCATAGTAACGGAAATGCTGAAATCTGCTTGCTTCTTTACTAGGACATCCAGAAAGGGTATTTCTCTTTCTTCTTCTTTCTTCGTGGTGAATGTGATATTGGAATGTAGGCCGTTGAAGTGTTCAAAGAAACCTTGTAGGTCATTCATTTTGATGATTGTAATGACATCATTGGCGTACCCTTGCCAGACAGTTGGTCATTTGTCTGTTGTTGATAATGCTGTAGCTTCAAATGCTTACATGAATATTTCAGCAACAATCGAGCATGTAGGTGCTCCCATGGGTACACCGTTGGTTTGCGTGTAAGTGTCATTGCTAAAGACGAAGGATATATTGTTGAGGGGTGTTCGTAGTAGATTCAGGATGTTTGAATGTTTCAGTGTGGTTCTTGATGGCAATGAGTCATCATGTTTAAGAAGGTCCTCTACAATTCGTAAGCTGTCGTCAATGGGGATGCTTGTATATAATGATGGGACATCAAAAGAGACCATGAGCTCATCTTCTTGGATTCTATGGTGTGTAACTAAGGCTGCAAAAGCAGTGCTGTTGCTGCAGTGGTGTGGATTCATCTTTTTGTAGGGACACAGAAGGTCAGGTATGTAACGTGAAAGTGAATGAATTACGTTACAGAGGAACTATCTCCTGAATAACTGCCTCTACCACAGATTAAAACCCAAAGACTCGCCTTTACCACGGTTCTGTGGATTAGTAAAAGTATGTAAACCTAATGTTCCAATACGTCTAATTGTCGCTTACTCTGGACGTCCGCTTCATTCAGTTTCACATTACATGGTTGACCTTCTGTGACCTTAATGCATGGCTTACCCAAAATTCACCGTTAGGTCAGTCCTATCTTATCCACGACTGGCTTTTCTAAACACCAGCTGGAAAAACGACTTTTTCGCATTTGGTGGCAAATTTCAAAAAATGCTTTTTGACAGTAGATGTCTATTTAACAACGCTTCGTCAGACGAGGTGTTTAAAATATGTACTAAAACACTGTACCATGAGGCAATTTAATACAACTAGCGAAGTTTGCGACAACATCGGTCGAATTAAGTATTTAAAATTTTATGTATATTTGTAGGAGATCATGGAAAACAATTATTTGAGTTTTTTCAAAATGTAGATGTGGTTATGTATTATAGATTCGTTGATGAAACATTTACCATATTTAATAATAAAAAAAGACAGTAATAAGCTGATGATAAACCTATTTACCCACCCTTGGTATTTACGGCTGAAAAAGAACAGAGCTGTTGTTTACCATTTCTAGCTGTTCTAGTAGGAAAAAGCTCCGACAGTTTTTTAAAAGCAGTTTGATTCGAAAACCGACATTCACTATACAATCCTAACGGTGGGATTCTTTCAGTTCCACGCAGTTTAAAATTGATTTAATAACAACTCTAGTCCATCGTGCTGTTGTTATTTGCTTTTCTGAGATATTGTCAGGAGAAATGGTGATATTAAGCAAATTTTGCTGGGTAATGGTTATCCTAATGATATTTTGGAGGAAATAATTTGGTGCCAATGATCTAGTTTCGAAAAAGCGATTAAATAGGCCCCCAAAATCCCTTATATATACCTCAACCTACTGTGGATAGTACATGTTTCTACTAAATTTGAAAATCAAATTACCAGGGCAGTTTCTGAATATTATCATGCGAATAAACCTAAAGTTGTTTTTACCTGACGAAAAATTCTTCCTCCTTTTACAAAGGATGTCTTGAATACCCAAAATTTAAGTATGATTGTGCATGAGTTTTAGCGTCGGTGTACCGCCTGGTACGTAGGGATTACATCCTTAAGGCTGATAGACAGAATAATACAGCACGTGCTCATTGTTTCTAGAGAAAAATACCGTGTTTCTGGAGTTCAATAAAAAGGACAATGGAAAGGTACAGGCAAAATTGTAAATCCCGATTCAGCTATAACAAAGAATTTTCTGCTAAATCGCCAATGCAGTGAAAACATTTAGATAAATTAGTTTAAAACATTGTCAGAACTCAGTCCACCTTTCATTTAGGGACAATAGAGGCAACTCATATTCAATTTGTATCACCTCCTCTTTGCAAACAAAGTAATCATTTTTATAGTTTACAATTGTTTTTGGCAGTCAGTCACCAAAAATGGCAGGCCTTTTTTAGCCGATCACACGAAAACGTGATGGGCTTTCATCAGCCTATTAGAAAAAATTGGCGGGCTTGCTCAATCGTCTGTTTGTTTTCAGTACCGTAATGCCTCGAATAAGCGCCCGCTCGTATACGCAACCCCTCAAATAGGCGCTCGCCCTAGAGGTCAAATAATTAAATAAACGCCCACCCTTCAACCTTCAGAAACGGGTGCCTATTCAAACTTTCAAAAAATATAAGCGGAAGGTAATGCAGATAGATTGAATAAACAAAGCATTTTCATTATTGTTATTTTCTACAATTTATCATCATCATACCATGGGAACTTTTTAAAAATCAGTTCACGCATTGTGATACAGTAGTCTCTCTAATTAGCGGACACCATTGGTACCAAAAAATATGTCCGCTAACTAGAGGTGTCCGCTTTTTAGTAAATTAACTTATTGGGGGCCTATTTTCGTCGTTGACTCAAAGATTTGATGTATTTTGAGGTTTTGGAGAATATTGGATTATTGTAGACTTAAAAGAACAGAGAAATTAGGTTATTTCTTTTTTTTTCATGACAACACAAGAAAAATATTTGAAAACTTAGAAAAATATAAAAGTCCGTTTTTTGTTTCAAATACCAACAAAATCAGCACATGCCGATAAAAATATACTTAGACCCTAACGTCTAAAGAAATCAGTTATATTCGTTTGTCTCTTGTTATGCATTATCTTTTTTCCTAATTCGGTTTTCATTGAATACAATGTTTTTCTTTCATTGTCATCGATTAGAGTTAAATTTAAAAGTTTATCCACCATTGCTAATGCTTCAACATCGCTGACTTCTTTGATTTCGATCTCCTCGTCATCATCTTCTTCGTCACTTTCCAAAACAATGCTGTTTTTCTCCTCGCCTTTGTTTCTTTTTGTGATGTATTCGTCGACACATTCTTGTACTGATCTTACTTTCCAATCCACCATGTCTGAGTTGATTGCTGGTGATGCGCTGCATGTCGATACGTCAAAATCAATGTATTCTTCTGCTGTTATGTCATCTTCTGAATCCTTTGTAAGCTGCTTAAATAGGGCGGTAATTTCTTTTTCAATTTCTTCCTCTTCACTTTCAATGGTTTTCTCTGTCATACCGCATTTTCCAAAACAGTTATGAATAGTCTCAATCGTAACTTCTTTCCAGGAATCTGCTGCCCATTGAATAGCTTGAAGGATGTCAACTTCTTTCGCGATCTCAGATGCCGAAAAATCATCTTTGGTACGAGTAATAACGTGATGCATGAGCTTTTTTAGTATTTTGTCTTGAAGGTTTGAATAATTCCAGCATCTAAGGGCTACAATCTTGATGTGGTATTTTTTGGAAGAAATATAACTTTTATGTTCCGATCTATTTTCCGATCAGTGAAGGTGGGTGAACTGTTTCGTTATCCCAAAATAGAATTACATTTCTTTCTTCGAGAACCATCTGACGGTTTAAATTTTCAAGAACCTTCTCTATTATTTCAACTTGCATCCATGATTTAGGGATCGGCAAAATAATTGACTCCTTTTAGGATATCAGCTGCCCTAGCCAAACGAATTTGTCGTGGTTTCTCGCTTCGCCATATTGCTATCGGCGTCCCCACTTTTCCTCCATCCGCACTAACAAAAAATGCAAGAGCGATTCTTTGTTTGGATTTCTTTCCACCTTTGGCCTTTATTCCTTTTAAGGCTAGCCCTTTCGTTGGCAAAGTTTTGAAAAAGCATCCACTTTCATCCATGTTCGATGTCTTTTACTTCGTAACCTTTACACAACTCCTTTAACCTCTCCATCTAAGATTCAACAGTTGTTTTCGATACATCAACAGATTGTCCGGAGATCTGTTTTCCCTGATCCCATCACTCAACTTCCATTTATCAAGCCGTCCTTCTGAGGTCTTGAAAGCTTCCAATTCAGGCAGGTTAAGGATTTCCTTGATGTTATTTGCCTCCTCTTTGAGCAAGGCTGCGCTTACATAAATACCAGGTTGTTCACACTTATTGAACCAAGAAAAAAGAATGTCATTTGTTGGCTTAAACGTTGGTTCGTTGTCTCTGTTGATATGTTTATACTCCTTTCCTTGGAAGTTTTCATATTCTTCTCTCAACCTTTATTTCATTCTTTACGATATTGGGAGCTTGTGTCTTTCCAATTTTGAATTGGTCAGCAATTGCCCTGCAACTTAACTTTCTCTTCTTAATTTCAACTAAAATATTTATCTTCTCGTCTAATGTGAGATCTTTTATTTAGTTTTCCTGCTGGTCTCTTTTTTGAATTGATCCAGGTCATGTTGAAGTTGCTTATGTTTACTTTTTAGAGAACAAACCAAACCAAATTTCTTAGGATCTCCATCGCACGAATTAAATTACTTTCAGTACTTTTACTTTTTATTGACCTCTGCGATGGAGAGAGTTATGAAAATCCAATATTTGTCCAATCAAAACATTTGAATGTCAAATTCGAAGAAATTGACATTCAAATGGCGTTTTCAAAGAGCGTTTTGCTTTTGTTCACCATCTATAAAACAACGAAAATGATCACAGATGACATGTATGACACTGATATTCCTATCATCGTCGACCAAGATCTTGAAATCCACAACTTTTCTTCATTTACGAGAAGCCACCATGCCTACATGGATATTTGGAGTTCATTAATTGGAGAAACTATGAAATGCAGCAGAGAACCGACAAATAAGGAAGATGAACGTGCCGTTAAATTAACAAAGATAGATTCTCTGGAAAATGAAGTTATTGTAGTGCATATTCCAAAATACATCTCAAAAGCTTCATCCATGTTCCTAACCTTACCTCAAATCTCCATACAAACCGAAGTTGTTGGTAAAAGAGTTAACTGTGGAGGAGGATATGGGCTGGAAATTCCTGTTAAATATCGTTTTATGAGCCCTTAAAAAGCTTTAAAGTGGTTGCTAAAAAAATAGAGAAAGCCGAGAAAGGACTAAACAATCGTATCAATAAATGTTTAATGTAATAAAATAAAGAAAAAAAAACTTTATAAACGATAATTCTTTACTCTTATCAATGACAATCTTACAGACTTTGAAAGATTTATCCTAGTGTCCGCCAATTACAAAGGAAAAATCGCCGGTATGAGGGTTTAACTACGATTCGTCCGGTGTAATGAAATTTGTCCGTTAATTGGAGGTGTTCACTTTTTAGAGTGTTCGTTAATTAGAGAGAATACTGTATCGATCCCTTTGATCTCTTCTTTGAGTTTCACAAACAAAATATTGGCAAATTTCTTATCGTTTGTCACTGTCGTGTATTTGGCTTGAACTACCAAACAATTTCTCTTTTTTTTGCCAGCCACAACTGCTTTTAGTTCTGTTCTTTTCTCACTATGGGTGGTGAGAAAAAACGATAAGAGTCGCGATAACTCTATAGGAACATGTCCCACTAAAACATGTTCACCATCTGCAAGCTTATAAACACCCAGCGCATGTTTATCATATGTCGTGATTCATCCCTTGGGTCGGGTTTCCAAAGTAATATTTCTCCAATGACCTGTGACCAACAATCTTTGTAAATATGGTGACCTCGAATAGGACAAGTAAATTCAACTTTGTACATCATTTGATATTTGGGAAGCGTTGCACTTGATCGCACCATCTTATCACTCAAACTAGCAATAAATATCGATAAGTAATGAAGACATTGCAATGCAAAACAAAATTATCACGAGAATTCGAAGGTGATTTGCAAATACGACGTTCGAATGAACACATGCAAAACAAAAGCTCAACCTTGTGTATATTGAATTAAGATGGCGAGCGAGGAAGATCTTGACGATGTTCTTAGTACTTCACACAAAGAGGAAACCCTTCGAAGCTACACTGCATCATTCAAATTGAAAGTGATCCTACATGAAGAGCATTCATAAAAAAGTTCTGCTGCTCGCCATTTCAACATTATAGGAGAATGGTAGCTCGATGGGTCTGTTTGTCAAAATGACCAAGAAATGGTCATAACCAAGCTTGTGGGGTATGCTTTACGAATTCGGAGGTTAAGGCTGCAACATAATTATGCCATGAATAAATTTTATGCGATGGACGAAACTCCTGTTGGTCCGACGTGATTTTAACTTCTACAATTGACCAAAAAGAATCCAAAGATATCCATCTGATGGCCAAGATGACGACATTACTTGTTTCAAAGAGCCCTGTAAAAAAGAGCGTAAAATATTGAAGGAGCAAATCGCATACATAAATACGGAGGAAGAAAATCCTTTTAATGTTGATGATAAATATATCGCTGTCGCTAATCCACAGATGTTGGTTGTCGAGGAAGAAAATGAGGGTGATGAATATATGGAAATAGATATTTGAATACTGTATTGATCATTGCAATTATAAAGGCACATTTCTTTTATTTTGAATTTTTGACTTGCTTCGAAACCTATTTTCTTAAATAAGCGACCAACCTCTTGAATAAGCGACACTGGAATAAGCGCCCCCTGGATAAAGCTCCCCCTCGAAAAAGCCCACACTAGAGCCTCAAAATTTAAATAGGAGCTCGGGAGCTTCTTCGAGGCATTACGATATTGAATGAAAATTTCACTTACTTTCAGCTTGCTTACTCTGTCGCCCTTGATCCAGTCGAGTGCCAGTGAAGTAGCTGTCGACAAAAATGAATTTTATTTAAATAGCAATTTTAAAGTTTTGTACCACTAATCGTTTATGAGAAACTTGAATACAAACAAACAAAAGTGAATATTATTAAAAGTATTATCGACGTTTTTTATGTTTCCAAAAAGTATTTTTAATTATATATCATTGATGGGCTTCACCAAACAGAACTACCCATGCTGCATTCCACCGCGATGATCAAATAATGGTTTTCAAATTCAAAACTAGGCCACTTGTTGACCAAATGTTATTGGTGATTCATTGCTGACTCATTGTAATTTCTCCATTTCTTTTGGGTATGGGCAAGCAGCTAACATCGTTGACGTAAATACGCGGAAGGTGTGCCATACAAATCTTTGGCGGCTTAACTTACGATTACACATCGAAGCATGAGAGATTACAAATAGTAATAAGTATTACAAATCAAGATAGGCGTTACAAATCGGTGCAGAACAATTGTAAGATAAAAGCAAAGAAGATTCAAAGAGCTTGCATCAAACAGCACCCATAAGAAAAGTAGATTAGTTTATTTGTTGATAGGAATGTAGAATTCCAGAAGATACGTATCCTCACCTAATTTTTTAATGTCTACATCGATCAATAAACCAAACTTCATAATTGTGCGATGTGTGGGTGATGATACATTACCTCTCACACGTTCGGATGTGAAGCTCCAAGAAGTGGTAGCCCCCTCGAAGAATGAAAATGTGGAGGTACTGTTGATAAAGAAATACATTCAACTGATACTATGGTCTCCCATACAGTTTGCCAAGGAACAAAGAAAAAGAGATGCAGGTCCTAGTGCTGTCAAAGCAGTTACCGTAATTCTCTAATTTAGTACGGCCTAAAAAATAATTATTTCAGGCATGCCGCACTAATAATTAGAAGGAATAAATTACTATCTTTAGACCACTTCCAGCCCGCACTAATATTTATAGGTAAATTTAATCCTTCCCGCACTAAGTTAGACTTAAAAAAGAAAAACAACAAATTTCTTTTTGGTATTCATTTTTTTATGTCATTTTATTTATTTATTCTTTATGTTTTCCGTTTTTTGGACTCTTTTCTTTTCTTCTTCGATTTCTGTTCTCTGCTTTTCAAATGTTTCTATCTCAGGTAATACCTTTTCTTTCATTTGACAAATCAATTCCTCATTCGAAGATTTGAAGTAAAACTGAGCTGGTATCTCCAACCCCCCTTTTTGAGGTCAGCAGAATATCTTCTTGGCCCATTAACTTTTACCTGAAGTTTTCCGCCGTATTTCAAAAAGAAGAATGTTAATTTGGATAAAAATTCTGGTATGTTCCAACTGTTTGCCCATTATTTTCCACTGCTATTGCATATTTACCTTTGACAAGAGCACCAGGTCTGTTCTCAGGGGCAGTCATATTACTCCTTCTGCATCCAATTGAGATTGATAGATATAATAGCCTCCAATGCAGCATTGCACCACAAATTCCCTTTCTATAATGATAGGAATTTCAACAATAACGGCATTGATTAATGCATAATTAAACAACGAAGCAACCATTTTTTGTCTAATATATAGATGTCTGTCGCTGAAAAGTATTATTATTGTTATCATATGTCCCATAGAATGTTTTGGTATTCGAAACTAATTTGATCGAACGATTACGCTCCAATCGAATTTTTTGATGGAGTTAAAAGCTNCCCCTTTTTGAGGTCAGCAGAATATCTTCTTGGCCCATTAACTTTTACCTGAAGTTTTCCGCCGTATTTCAAAAAGAAGAATGTTAATTTGGATAAAAATTCTGGTATGTTTCCAACTGTTTGCCCATTATTTTCCACTGCTATTGCATATTTACCTTTGACAAGAGCACCAGGTCTGTTCTCAGGGGCAGTCATATTACTCCTTCTGCATCCCATTGAGATTGATAGATATAATAGCCCCCAATGCAGCATTGCACCACAAATTCCCTTTCTATAATGATAGGAATTTCAACAATAACGGCATTGATTAATGCATAATTAAACAACGAAGCAACCATTTTTTGTCTAATATATAGATGTCTGTCGCTGAAAAGTATTATTATTGTTATCATATGTCCCATAGAATGTTTTGGTATTCGAAACTAATTTGATCGAACGATTACGCTCCAATCGAATTTTTTGATGGAGTTAAAAGCTGAGTTTGATGCTTCAAGCCACACGCTTTTATTTTCCTTTCGCCACCAAAATCTTACGGAGAAATGGCAACTCAAACAGATTTATTTGGATACTTTAATAACGTTGTAAACAAAAAAAGAATATCTCAAACAGGTATTACTTCATTTTTCAATAAAGCTGATAAAAATGACAAAGTTAACGATGCAAGGGATGATGTAATCTTTGTTAGAGGTAAGTTCAATGCACAGTAGCTAATATGTCTTTTGCTACCAAAAATATCAATACTTTAGAAAAAGTTAAATCATTCTTCTATATATTTCTTATATTTTTTATCATAGAAAATCATATCATAGTCACTTTCATCGATCCCTAAAAAAGGCCCGTTAAAAGACCAACAAAGAATTTATCAAGTGAGCATCTGGCTATCATGTTATAGAAAAACCACGAGTATAATACGTTAGTGAACCATTATGAAAAACAAAATGTAATAGTGGCAAACTTCTACCTGAATAAAAACAGAGTAAATGGTGATGTGGTTAAAATCTCACGTAAAAGGTTTACCGAAAAAAGAAAACAAGAAATCAGAGAACATTTTTTGACAACTGAGAACTATGCTGAGGCAGCCAGATCATTCTTTTTGAACGAATCAAAGGTTCGAAAAATAGTCAAGTCCACGATACGCGATGTCAAATGATCAAGTAAAGGGAANTTAAAAGACCAACAAAGAATTTATCAAGTGAGCATCTGGCTATCATGTTATAGAAAAACCACGAGTATAATACGTTAGTGAACCATTATGAAAAACAAAATGTAATAGTGGCAAACTTCTACCTGAATAAAAACAGAGTAAATGGTGATGTGGTTAAAATCTCACGTAAAAGGTTTACCGAAAAAAGAAAACAAGAAATCAGAGAACATTTTTTGACAACTGAGAACTATGCTGAGGCAGCCAGATCATTCTTTTTGAACGAATCAAAGGTTCGAAAAATAGTCAAGTCCACGATACGCGATGTCAAATGATCAAGTAAAGGGAATCGCGCTGGAGCAGGTAGACCCCTAACTTATCTTAAAGAAGCAGAGGATGAACTAGTTTCATGGGTGCTGAAATTGCTACACCTACATGGTCCGGTATCAGTGTTATCGTTGCAGGAGAAAGCTAAAATTGTGATGCAACCTCATAACCCCGCGTTTGCTGTAAGTAGAGGGTGGGTAGAGACGTTTTTCTCAGACACCGATTCTCACTTCGGAATCGTACTTCAGTTAGCCAAAAGTTGCTACAACAACTTGAAGGGGTTCTTACTAAATTTTATGAGGATGCTGGTCGTTTCATGAGAATAGGAAAATACCCTTTATCATTAATAGGAAATATGGATGAAACTTCTGCATTTTTCGACATGGTCCCTGCAAAGAACATCTGCAAAACTGGATCGAAAGAATGCATTATCCGAACTTCAGGTTGTGAGAAAAAGCATGTAACTGTCGTTTTGTCTGCAGCGGCTGATAGTAAAATGCTTCCTCCAATGCTTATTTTTAAAGGAAAAACTGAACGAACTATCGAAAAGCTCCGTGTTCCTAAGGGAGTTGTGCTCAAAACTCAGGAAAAAGCATGGATGGACGATGAGTTGATGTACGTTTGGCTCGAAGAAATTTGGCTTAAACATACCAAAGCGATGACGAAAGAACTTGGTGTTGAAAATTCTTTGCTAACCTTTGTGCTTTTTCAGCGCACAAAACCGATGAAGTTAAAGCAAAGCTTGTGAAAGAAAAGTCAGATATTTTGATGATTCCAGCTGGTTGTACTTCCAAGTGCCAACCTTTGGATGTTTGTATTAACCAGCCTTTCAAGGCAATTACGTTATCAGTGCCGATAGTGAAATGGTAAAGAAGTCTTTCGGAGTCTGTAGTATTACCACTACAGACAAATCCAAAGTCAGAAGTGGAAAATTCTACGAGCTTTGTATGCAGAATGCAAGCGAGCATCTTCAGCAAGAAGACAGCGAAAAAATTGATAAAGAGGACCCTCTATGTTTGTAGTTTTTGTTAGTGTTTTGCAAAGAAAGGAGAAAGTGTTAAAATTAATTTTAAACTTATTTTTACCTGGTTAAAATAAAATCTATCCGCACTATAATAAGAGGAGAATTTGACCCTTCCACACTAAATAAGAGGAAAATTGTAAATTCTATGGAATTCACCCGCACTATTAATAAGAGGAAAATAAATTGTCCAATTTTCCAATTTTTAATTGCCGCCCTAAATAAGAGACCGTACTAATTTAGAGAAAAGAGTTTCTGTGACGTCATGTAAAAAAATTTGCATATGTTTCTATTTCAAATCTGATGTCATAATATGGAGAAAATATCAATCCACGCAGCAAAGTCACAGATGTTTCGCTACGGAGTTGCCAACTGGCTGGTTAGGGTACTGGCTTAGGTTCTATTTTTGCCAATCTCATTGACCCCGTAAGAAAAAGTAAAATTCGATATCTTGCATTACACAGTGAATGATGACTTCTCAGATACAAAATTTAAACCCAGTTAACAGTTTCCTCACATTTCACGCGAAGCATTCACACAAAGATACTTCCAAATTTCGAAAAGAATATTGGATTCCTGGATGGAATGAAACTGAGAAACTTGCAAAAGTTAGAAGATACGTTAACTCTTTGGATATAAAGAGAAGAAACTTCCAAGAGAAGGCTGCATGTCATAAATTAAATTCTCATGAAGTTGCAAATACTTTCAAAAGTTTAGATGACTTCCGCAAAAAGTTCTTTTCAGATATTATTAGCCAGGACAAAATACCCAATTGTACGCTCGATGTACAAAAGGATATTGATTCTTTCAAAAGTAATAGGGGAATCGAACTTGGGAAAAACAAATACTCAGAGGTTAAAAGCTGGTCTACAGTAGAACCAAGAGAAGAAGCAAATCAATGTGCTACTCTCGGTAAGAATACCAAATCTTGTGACTGTTCTCTTAAGATCGGTGATTTCGAAAAGAAAATAGAACAAACACAAGAACTTTGTGCAAGTTTAGAAGAAAAGTTTAATTACCATTGTCAACAGCACAAAGCAAAATGGAGTGAGGCACTGACATTTGAAAGAAATAACATTGATCAAATAAGACCAGCTGCTGTCAGGGAAAATACTCCAAAGAAGAGAGAAAAAGGGACACCTCTACAACATACCGTAAAGAAAATTAAGGGACTGTCTGACCAAACAGCGGAAATTCAATCTCTCCAGATTTCTAATGCACAACTCAAAGCACAGATTCGAGTATTGCGTTCAAAGGAAAAGAAAAACAAAGAGATACAGAAGAAATATGCTCAGTTGTTAGAGGAAAATACTTCACTGCGTAGTTCTATACAAGTAGAAAAAAAATGCACTGCAAGTGTTAAGAAAACAAATGCAAAGTTAAAGAGTGAATTAAAGGACATAGGACAACAACTTAGCATACAGGAAAAACAAAATGAGCTTTACAAGACGAACAGAGCCGAAGAACAAAATGCCTTGTTTGCTGCCAAAGAAGAAATAAAGCTACTGAAAGAAAACAATAAATTATATGAGGAGAATATGAAGAAGAATAGTTTAGAATTAATGGAAAGACTTCAAATAGAGACAGAGTTAAGGGAGCAATTAAAGGAAATCACAAAAAATTGCAAGCATGAAGAGAAAAGTAAAATAAAAGACAAGAAGGAAGAAAAGGAATGCATCGACAATTTGCTTCAGAAGAGTAATAATAGCTACCATGAAAAGCTAGATAACATGTTGTTTTCCAAGGCAGAGTTGAAAAGTGGACCAGACAACCCCCAATTGAAAATGGAAGAAGAAAAAATTCACAAGGCCATAGTTGGCTGTGAAATGCAAGACATGAAGGAGAAACTGAAACATCTTGAAGAAGAGAACAATTATTTACAAGAGCAAGTTCTCGAATTTTCAAAAGATAATGCAAAGTTAACAGCTTTATTAGAAAACAATGAATGTAAAGATAACCAAGTATATAAGATAGACGAAATAGTAACAAATTTTTTGAAGGACAACAAAACACAATCCACAGATAGTAAATCATATGCTGCAATTTCTCTTGAGGAAAAGGTGGCAACAGTAGTGAAGTGCTTTGAAGAGATAAAAGCAAAGTTGGAAAGTGAAACAGATGCACTTCAAAAATCAAAACCAACATTTTCCAGTCTGGAAGAAGAAAGGACCAATTTTGAACCACAAAAACATTGCTTGCAAAAGAAAAATGACTTTAACAGCAAGGTTGAAACAGACTACAAGAAACTCTTGTTTAAATTTGAGATACAATCCACTCACCTTGAAAAACAGGAGAAAGATCTTGAACGTTTGAAGAAAAGAGTAACTGAACTCGGGAGTGGTCATGATGAAATCCAAGAGCACCAGATCTATGGGAAAAAAGCAAGCAGTACTACAACTAACGTGCAGAAAGATCACTACGAACAAATACTGCTGTTGCTGAAGGAAGCACAAGATACTTCAATTCAGGATACACTAGCTGAAGATATTGAACCTATCAGATTTTTTGAAGATGTGCACAGGGCATTTTTGAATAGAGATGACCGTATCAATCACTTGTTCCGACAAAATAAACTTTTTCAAGAGGAAATTACTAAGTTAAAAGGAAAATTGGCCCAGTTGAAAGGAAACGAGAGTTCAATTTCTAAACCTGTAGGATCAAATATTCATTCTCATGAATATGAAAATATTAATGAGACAAAATCCACTGAAAATATAGGAATTGAGAGGAAGTCAGGAGATGAAAATCTCTACAATGAACATGATGGCAAGGGAAAAAAGGACATAGTCAGTAAAGAAAAAAGTCAGCACATTTTAGACAATTCGAGGTAAGACAATGTACTTGAACCTGTTTCTTATTGATCGTACTAAGAGTACCACAGAGGCGTTAGTATACAGGTTAAGTAAACAACTTTTTGTAAATTTGATGTAGTTTTCATCTGCATTCTGTTTAATTCTGACATTGTGTAGGGAGAAGAAATGAAGTTATTCAGTTTTTATCACTTTGTCCACCACAAAATGTAAATTAGCCGAAATGAAAAAATTCATCGACCATTTAAGGCATATAAAGAGGTACAATACAAATGGGATTACTGAAATTTTCAATACGTATTACATCACCTTGATTGAAGTAAAGTTTCTTGTAGGCACGCTAAATACTAAACAGACTATCTTATGTGCTCTTTCAATGCCTGTCAGCACCACACCTAGAGTTGTCTTAGAGGTTAGAAAAGGGTCAAGAGACCATTTTAATTCTTCTTATTTGGCCTATCACCAAAATTGTTTAAATGAATGGTATTACTAAATAGCTAATACCTGCATTGAACTGTGAAAGCAGAATACTTTAAGATCTCTTGTATGAATGTGTATACGAATAGCTTGTCAGTTATTTCTTATTTTGTGTACAGTACACAGTGCCAACAGATAATACCTTCCCATACTACTACTTCTGGATGCTTAAATGCAGTGACCTAAGTAAGTCAGTTTACTGCTCCATTGTTACTAACAGATGTCTTTAGAAGACAGAAATGCTGTTTTTCTCTTATTTTTCGTGTAGATCGCGCCAACTTTTCATAGTGAGTCTTTGTGTACACTAGAACTTTTAATTCTACTTTGTTCATAGAACATAACAATTTCAAATGAAGCTATTAGCTCTTGATTATTTTTGAGATTGATTGTGAATTTGTGTTGTTATTAGGGAAACGGATATCCTCGATGAATTTACATCTAATCAAAAGAAGAAGAGAAAGGAAGAAAGAAGAGGAAGGTCTCCAAGGACAGTGAGCAAGCCTAAGGTTAGTCTCTTAAAATGTTTTTATAAATGTGCGTTGATAATTCTGTTGATAACATTTGATATAAAAGATAATGTTATTAAGCTATAATATGAGGATCAAAGTATAAATAACAATGACGAGAGTAATAATCGTGAAAATGCCCCTCTGTAATAAATCTTCATTTTTATGATGAGTTCCAAATAAATGCAAATTGAGCGAATAGTTGCTGCAATCATTTGTAGAAAAGTGAAAAGCACATGTGCAGTGAATTGGATTCAATCCAATGTCTATTACTATCATAGCCACAAGTTTTACCAACTGAGATATCTAAGCTTGTTCTTAAACCAATTATTCGTCACTTAAATTATTCTACTTTTTCATTACATGGTATTTTTTCCACACAATCAGTACAAATCAATACGGTAATCATTATTGTTTACGATTGTATTCAGTTCATTCAATGTCTATTGAAAGTTACTGAGAGGTTTGATATTGTATTTGAATGGTTGAAAAATAAGAAGAGTTTCTAAAATTTTTAATTATTATTCCTTTCCTATTTAACATTTCATACACTGTAACCAGGTACATTTTTTATCAGAATAATTAAAGCAGCTTTACATGCTAAAAAATGTTTAATTAGTTTAGAATAACCAACATTGTTCTTATTATCCTAGCTGTTTGTTTCTTGATGCCGATGATGATAATGAATTTTACTATTATTTCTTTCATGTTGACAAACATTCTAACCATAGCTCAAATGTAAAAAAATTCTACCATTAGTAATCATAATGATATTGTATATCTTTTCGTTCAGTGTATACCTCAAAATATTTTCTTATCCTATCTACTTTCCATATCAACAAATGATTTACGATATTCTTATACTCTATCCCTTTAGATGATAACTTGCCAAAAAGAGCTGCCACCCATTAGAGGATCATCGCTCAGTTCTATTAAGAATACTCTCTTAGGATTTCTGCCACCTCTTCCTTCCATAACTACCATCAACGATATAATTAACAAAAGCAAGAGCGATACAATGGATATGAAAAGCAAGAGAAAATGCCTGCCGACAAATCTGGAAAAGGAAAGAGATAAGAAATCGACTATACAACGCAAAGAAAGTCAGGAAAGCAAAGACAGTGGTAATGGCTCCTCTAAATCTGATTTAAAGCATAAGGAATCAAGGAATACAAAGAATAAAGAAAACGATATTGAATGCTCAGAAGTAGATATTGATGCTCTGCTTGATGAGCTTTTATCTATCTAAGTCTCAATAAGACATACAGCCTATCTATGAATCTATCTCTTTATTTATATGACAATTCAGTTCTCACTCCCTCATTCTGTCTCTCTCTCGTACTCTCTCTCTCTATCTATCTCCATTCCGCTCTATTCTGGCCTTCAATTTCTTTATATCTCGTAAATTAACTCATGACAAATGCTTTTTCTTGTTTTTATCTTGTTTTTCCCCTTTGAATACAAAACTGCCACTTTGCTGGTTATGGACGATAAGTTCTGAATAGTCGAAAGAGAAGTAATAACAAACTTTACCAAATATAAAAGCACTGAAATATTCAGTAAAGTCTCAAACATTGGAATGATAACTACCATTTTATTCAAAGCAATTAGAAATAAATGATTGCTATTGTTAAAAATACTTCTTATTGGGTTAAGTGGATCCTCAAGTCAACAAACAGGTTATCGCTTTAAATTGCAGCAGCAAACAAAGATTGAATTTTTTCCCTGCTTGATTCTGTAAATTGGTGTATAGTATTGTAAAAGATATATTAAAAAATAAACAAGCAAATATTCACAGTACATTTCAAAGTGGTATCATCAATTTTATTCTGCTTAAAATTTAATTGTAATGTATGCTTTGAATGCATTCTGTATAATTGCATAATACATGTACGTATAATACCTGTAGCAATTTTTAAGTTTGAAAGTCACAATAGGGTTTGTTTTTTCTTCTTTCTATCCATCAAACAAAATAAACTTCTTCAATGTTGTAATAAATGAAGGCTGTTTATTGCAATGTTTTGTAAGGCACTGCATAAACAATTGTTTACTTTCAAAACTAATTCTCAATAAAAATGAAAAGTATCTCAGAAAAAACTGCAGTATTTGAAAAATTGCAAACCATGTTTTTCTTACCCTTTAACCGAAAACATACAGTCTCAAACAAGTATCGCTTTCTCTTGTGATCTTTTCATTAAAGGGATCTTCATACATGCATAGAAGAAACAGGAGAAAATATGTGAAAAGGTTAACAAGAGAGTCGAAAATGAAAACAATACCAAAATCGTTTACAAAATCTTATTAAAATAAATTTTTCTGGTGTAATTGAAGTATGATGCAGAAAACAAGTAATATACAATGGGATAGCTGCTGGAATGCTGCTGGAGATTAAAAACGCAAATAAAGTTGGAACAAAATGTGGGATAGCTAATATTCTATCGTGTTTCGAACAGGTCAATAATAGATTAGAACAATGTAAGATAGCTTGTACTTTTAGATACAAAACCAATTCATGGGTCTCCATGGATTGAGCAGATGGATTTCAGCATGGACTAAAATCGATTTTTCTTCTTGTCCTCTTCCATGCCACTGTTACAACTAGACTCATTTTGTCTTAAGATGATACCCATTCATCAACTTTGAAATAACCACCCCATAAATATCGAAATACCATGCTTCCTGCGTATTAGTTTTCAAACTTGGAGTTCTGGTCCTGTTCGGGGGATGAAACAAATTGTTTGGGGACCAGTGACCTAGGGTACTTGGCCCTAATTTCAGGATATTTTCCTACTCTCAGATTTTAATACCCCAAATGGCTTTGGCGACAAAAAGACGTAAATACTATGAGAATTAAGTGTAATTTAGACGAACGAATATTAAGGATAAAGGCGATGGAAAGCGTCAATATATGCTATCGTACAAAAGTCTTGGGTTAGATCCGTTGGGGCTAGGTAGACTTAAGATAGAGATCGATTCGATCATCCTCACTTCAAAGACAAACAATTAACTTAAATTCAGAGTTTGTCATACAGGATTACACGCCAGAGGCATTGATACTGATGGTGTTATCCCTGAATAAAATGCTGTAGGTATTGAAGCATCATTTCGCCTGTGCGTGTGAAATGTACGTTTCAGAGATTCTTTATCTTCATGATTAGGCCCAGTGGTTCTGTGTAAGGCTCTCTGGACATCCTTACTGTGGTATCCATTGGATAAGAGAACCCTTTGAAGGTGTCTTTCTTCCTTTCTGAGATGATATGGGTTAGAAAAAAATGCTTCTTGCTCTTCCAAACAGAGAGATGATGACGCTATCACGGGATGAAACTGGATGGTGTGATGCATTATTGAGGTCAATGTGGGTTGGTTTTCTGTAGATGGTAACTGTCAGTAAAATCCCGCGCCATTTGCCATTGCGTTGTAGTTTTATAATTAGCACGTAGTATGAAAGCAAATAAGTTTCTTTCATTTTAGAGTCATTTTTCGGTAAGCTTCATCGTGATTTTCTTTTGTTTCGTGTTATTGTGGCTATTATTTTTTACGCAAATGCCTTGAGACACGGATCGTCAACAAGTGTTTAACGTCCGAACAAGCTGTACTGGCGGAGAAATCATTGTAAAGTTATCTTAGTATTTTCCTGTTATTCCTTTTTCTTATTGGCTGATATTTCAATGATTGAATTCATATGTAGTTTTAACCCTTATAAAGAGTTAGTTGTCGCTTAAACAAGGGTGTGCTTACATGAAATAGCACGTTGTAGTATTGGAATGACACGTTTTAAACCAAGTTGGTCGACGTTTTACGTTGTTGCTGTAATTTCAATTTACAATTGTGAACTAGCGACTAGGTGGCTTGATTTCGCCACATATTATCCACCGAACCTAGAATAGAGTAGATTTTACACAATGGAGGACGTCGAAGACTTGAAGAAAACGTGAAAAAGTCACCGTTGAACCACAACAAGGTCATTGAACAAGATAAACAACTGCTTGGACACAGAAGTTGATGATCGTGATAGATTAAAGTTGAAGAAATAACGGATAGACTTGCAAGGAAAAGAAAATATTATCAAAGAGTTGGACGATAAAATTCTTAACTTAATGATCAAATACGGATATGAAGAGGAGACCTGCAATAAAGAAGCCACTGAGGCCAGTGAAGTAATAGAAAAGGCTACATACGGACTATTATTAATTGAAGATGCCCTCTCTACAAAAAATTGAACAAAATGGCTGTAAGGCTTCGATTAGTTCAAGATCAGAGGAGAAAAGTCAATCGTTGGCAAGGAGTAAATAGAGAGAGTCGATAAGTTCAACTTGTAGCCAAATTGCAACTTATAGTAGGGAAGTAAAATTACCCAAGCTGGAGCTCAAAAAGTTCAATGGGAAGGTTGCCGAATGGGCTGAACTTTGGGGTGGTTTTAAGAGCGCCGTTCATGAGGATCAAGATCTTGCCAAAGTCGATAAATTCAAGTATCTGAGATGTTATTTGGGGAAACCAACAAAGAGCGTGGTTACAGGATTTTCCATGACAGAAACAGATTATGACGCAGCTGTAAACCTTCTGATTAAACGATACACGGAGACAGGAGCTATTAAGAGAGCACACCTTAATGAGCTAATTAACTTGGCCCTAGTTTTCAGCGAAAACAACGTGAAGAGATTAGGTCCTTTGAGACACCAGACTGAAACTCATTTCCGCTCATTAGAGGCACAGGGAGTTGAGAAAGGACCTCACTCAAGTGTTGTTGTTCCTGTGCTGATGGAAAAGGTACCACAGTCTCTGAGAAATAACATGTGTATAATCTGTATCTGTATAAATACGTTGAAGGGCCTTTCATCATAATTTTAACGGAAGAGAGAGCGCAGCAAAATTAGTCCTGCTTGTGGACGGCTGCTCGGAAACAGCCTACTGTCTTGGTATGCGCAACAATTTCGTCCAGGTGGGTCCAGTCTACAATTGTCTTTGAAAATAACGAATGTTTATATGAATCACTTTTACAAATAATAGTTTTATAACCTCTGTTGTTGTTTGTTACATGCAGGTCAACAATGTTTGTGCATTGATAGTTCTTATATTGCGTTGTTGTTATTCTACGCCGGTTTGTTCTTACAGGAGTTAGGTAATTTAATTTAACTGGTTGGTTTAATACCTCTCTGAAGTGATCAGCCCATGATTCAATTTGCTCAACTGCAGCTGCTGGGACTTGCTTTCTATGTCCTTTTCCAGGCCATACTTTATTGTCACTTCTACAGCTTTACTTCACTGCGCTGTAAGTCTTTCTGTAGTATTCTTGCAAAGTTTTGGATTGCTCCCTTATTTTAGCTTAATCTCTACCTCATTTGGAACTGAAACACTTATCAACCAATGTTCATATATATTCAGTTATCCACTGTTATTTCTTGCTAGCCCTTATTTAGCCCCACAACACTGCTTGTTCTTTCATTTAGAGCTTATTTTGGACTGATCCATTCCTCTTCGGTATCCATGTCTATCTAAAAGAGATCAAACCAATTTCACATATGTTTCTAGAATTTCCTTAAAATTTCCGGGTGAATAGGTTTTTACCTGCTGCCCTTCTTTGATGTCTCCTGATTCTCTTTTCCTTCAGTCTGATTTTCCCTTCCAGTAAGTGATGATCGGAATACATATCCCTCCTTTAAAACGTAAAATGTCTTGAAGGGGTGAACCACATCTTCTGCTTATACAAATACTAACTTGTTCTCCATTATCATCCATACTCTTCGCAGAGCCATGTAGTCCTACATTGTTGGATAAAACTGTACGGTCACCCCATGATGGTTTTCAAATCGGAACTTGATAGATCATGAATATTTGACAGCCAGCCTTGCAGTTGGTTGTCAAACTCCCCTTTCATTTCATCTTCACCATTCTCCACTGGTGCACAGATTTGAACTATGGAGGTCTTCAACAAATGTTCACATAGTCTTGCAGTGGTGATTCTGCTCCACTCCAGTTCACAACCAATCATTAGCTCTATAGCCGTCTTGTCTAGCAATATAGTGACTACTCGCATGTGTTCTGTTGTACTCCATCCCTTCACAGTGTGTGGTACGATCGACTGTCTTGTATTGTTCGTTACCAGTGTTTTCTAACTAAATTCTTTTGTTTCTGGCATCATGTCTTAAAGACAAATACCAAAGTAGCCGTAGGATGGAAGCGATGTTTTCATTTATTAACAAGAAATGCTAGCACATGCATACAATTCTTATGACGAAATCAAAGAATCAGTAAAGGAGAAAACCGTATATCGTAACATATGCCAAGCTCTTGACTTTGCTTGAACTCAATCACTATGTCAGGCTTTGATCATAAAAATTTAATTTTTTTTTAAAAGATTCCATCAACAGATTTCATTTGCTATTTACGTCTTATTTTCTCCCTAGTTTCCCTGATGAGATCTCGATAGCTATGGTCTATGGTATTAATTCTCAGGACCGGATCAGTTTTAAGTGAAGGGGGTTTTGAAACCCTTTTTTTAAAAAAGTTATACCCGGATACAACACAAAACTGTCAAAATATTTCTGCCTTTACAAACATACAAACAGCATTCATACATACACGAAAGAATAAGGGGACAAATGAAAGTCCAAATATTTTTATCATGTTTGTTTCTTAGAGAGATTATAAACATATCATGGCATTTATGTATTAATTTGTTACCCATTGCACAAGATCATTCTCTGCATATATACTGGTCTACTTCTACAAAAAAGAAAAAACAATGAAAGGACTACATGATCATCAGCGATCATCATCACACAAAGTCAGTAAAAGACTGGTTCAATATATCACCGTCAATGCCAACAGCCAACTTGTAGCATCTTATATCACTAAATTAAGTGATATAGTGTCAGCATTTTGCTTGTGATTAGAGGATTAATGTGTATTGGTGTGTTACTTGTGAAAGAAGCATTCTGTAAAATGACATTTTGAAGGTTGTGTTCACTTTTATCATTTTGTTGTCTTGATGGCTTAAACTCCTACCGGTTTGCACTTTTCCTTCTTGATATTTGGGGAGGGAGCAGGGGTACAGGTTACACACCAGAGTGAATGAACAGGGTTTCCTAAGAGAAAAGCACTTTCATTTGGGGGGCAAGGAGCTTCCAAAACCCCTGGAAATCCTCCAGATCCAACCTTCATTCTGGATCATTCTCCGTTTGACTTTCGTCTGAACTAGTAAAGATTATGTTGTCGGCATATTTTAGTCTGTGACTAAATTTCTTTTTCTTTAACTATTTTCTAACTTCTCACCTCTTGTCGTTAGGGGGTGTTGGGTGGGGTTGGGTTGGTTAGTACCTTTGGTGAAGACAGTCGCGTTACTTTTGTAATGTTTGGATCCTCTGGACCACACTCCTCCTTTCCAGGTAGCTGTAATGCACGCAGAGGCAACACTTCAGGGCCTGGTCTCGACTCACCTGAAAAACGACATCCTTGACCACAGTGTCTGATTCTCTGGGTAATGTCTCTATCCAAGTGCATGGAGTCTGGAAGCGGCTACAACACAGGCGCAGACAGCAACCCTGTGGCATGCATTGAGGCGTGTTAGAGAAGGTATTTATAATTAGCGGCTGCCACCGTGAAAAGGACAGAATCCCCTGCCACGTACTTTCATAATCAGTCATGGTAAAAACACACAAATCTAATAACAGTTAAGGTGGTGACGTTGGGGCCCCTGCAAATAAGTACTCATCTGTTTATATTAACAGGGAAGAGGATGAGCCAAGTAGGGTCTTTGAGGATTCACAGAATGATGTTATCAACTTAAGACCCCCGGGAGAGTTGAGAGAGGACGAACCATCCCTAAAGACCAAAAATGCATCTTTAATAATAGGTACTTGGAAGATACGTACTCTCTTTCAACTTGGTAAATTTCATAACCCACTTCAAGAGATGGAAGAATTAAAATGAGATATACTTGGTATTTCAGAGAAAAGATGGACAGAAAGTGGCTGTGTTAAAAGTGAGAAATATACCATGTTATACTCAGGTGGCCAGAAACATGAACGCGGACTTGGAATATTAATGAAAAACAAAATAGCAAAATCACTAATGGGGTATTGTCCAATCAACGAGAGAATAATTGTGTGCAAGATGCAAGCTAAACCATTTAATGTCATCACAGTACAGGTATATGCCCCAGCTGTAGAGCGTAGCGATGACGAATTTGAAAATTTCTACCAAGAACTAAAAGACTGTCTTAACGAATCAAAATCAGGAGAAGTTGTTATAACGATGGATGACTTTAACGCAAAGGTCGGTAGCCAGCCAATAACAGACTGTATTGGTAATTATGGTTTTGGCGATATGAACAAAAGAGGTGAAAGGTTTGTCGAATTTTGGCAAACAAATAAGCTTCAAATTGCGATTGCTCAATTTAAACATCAAAAGAAACATTTATACACGTGGAAAATCCCTGGTGATATTTATGGAAACCAAATTGATTTTATATCCATCAACGGCCGTTACAAAAATAACGTTACAAACTGCAAAACTTATTCAGTAGCATTGGACATTGGATCTGATCATATACCAGTAATTATAAAATTGAAATAAAGCTAAAAATTCCTAGATCAAAGCAAACTAAAACTATTAAATATAACACTGAATTGCTGAAGGATGCTGAGATTGCAGAGAAATATGCATTTGAAGTAAAAAATCGACATCGGTATCTAATGCTACCTGAGTATGAAAATGAAAATTATCTACACAAGAGAAGGTTGACGTGCAGTGGCATTCTTTCAGACAAGCAATATGTGAAACAAACGAAACTACGCTACCAATAATTAACAATGTATCAAAACAATCTTTGATTCCAACTAAATTACTTGACCTTATGAAGGAAAGGAAACAACATAAAAACTTTATATTATACAAGGAGGTGAACAAACAAATAGAACAAAAATGCTCAGAAGCGAAGGAGGACTGGCTGAACATGAAATGATCACAAATTGAACAACTCTTAAAAAACAATTATTAAGGTCCCATGTATGAGAAGGATGGACTGGAAAGCCTTTCTATAACGGGAAAAATCGATGAAAAACGCAGTAGAGGAAGACAACGACAAACGTATTTGAAAGACGTTGGCAGATGGACAGGAACCACAGCATGTGACCTCGTACACGCTGCCAGAAATCGTAGAAGGTGGCGCGTCATGGCAGTCAACGTCCGACAGGATTCGACACCTTGAGAGAGAGAGAGAGAGAGAGAGAGAGAGAGAGAGAGAGAGAGAGAGAGAGAGAGTGAGAAAATAAAGGAACTCACAAAGAAAAGAACAGCTGGAGGCAATTGGATAAGAAAAAAGAAAGGTGAAATGTTGTTTGAAGCAGAAAAGATAACGAAGAGATGGGTTGAATGTGTAGAAGAACTTTTCCATTAACAGAGAAACGATGACCCCATTAGATTATTTCTTCGCGGACCTGAAATTTTGGAAGAGGAGGTGGGAAAAGTTTTAGAATGTAAGAAATCTGGAAAAGCACCAGCAATTGATGGCTTGACATCAGATATGTTAAAAGCATTAGGTGAATTTGGAATTACAACTCTGACCGATTTATGTAACAAAATGTACAAAACAGCTTACATACCTGCAGAGCTCAGAACATCAATTTTCGTATTGCTATCCATGAAATAGATACAAAGGCAATAGATTGTTCAGATTTCAGAACGATAAGTTTAATGTGTCATGTATTAAAACTTCTATTATCATTCATATTAAAACGTATGACAAATACAATAAACTTTTAAATAAGTGACGACCAAGCTAGTTTTAACAAAAATTCGGGCACAAGAGAAGCCATCTTTAACTTAAAATGATCGCGGGGAAATTCCTGGAAAAACAAAAAGATCTTTCTATTTGTTTCATAGACTATGCAAAAGCCCTTGATTCTGTACACCACGAGTCATTAATTAAAACCCTTAAAAATTTAGCTATTGAGGAAAATAGCCACGCAATAATATCTAGGTTGTACTGGAACCAGGAAACAAAAATCAGAGCGTCTATAGGCCTGTCAGACCCTGCAAAAATAAGGAGAAGTGTTAGGCAAGTGTGTGTTTTATCCCCGTCGCAATTCAATATGTCTACAGAAGGTATATTCAGGGGACTAGAATCACTTCCAGGTGTAGAAGTGGGAGGTAGCATAATAAATAATCTTCGATATGCTGACGACACTGCTCTCCTAGTGGATAACAAAGGAGATCTTAAAACTCTGGTAAACACTGTAAAAATTGAAGGTAAAAAACTTGGTTTGAAAATGAATATTAAGAAAACGAGAACAATGGTTGTTACTGGGAACGAAACAACATCTAAAGCAAAGTTAATTATTGATGGTTGTGAGGTGGAGCTGGTAGAAACCTTTGTATACCTGGAACAACTGATAACATCAGATGGAAGGTCAGACTTAGAGATAAGAATAATTGATATGGCTAAAAATACCTTTTCAAACCTAAAACACCTGCTGACCAGCCAATATATTTTATTGGAAGATTAGGACCCGTCTGTTAAAATGCTACGTATGGTGAATCCTAACTTATGGCTGTGAAACTTGAACTACAAAGAAAAGTATTGAAGCAAAGAGAGAAGCCTTTGAAATGTGGTGTTACCGTAGGATGGACAGAGTGTCTTGGAACGAAAAAAAAAGTCAAATGAAAGGGTCCTGAATGATATAGGAATAAGCAAAACAACCCTACTAGACACAATATTAAGAAGAAAAAATACATTCCGTGGGCACATGAGGCGGCACAGTTCCCGTTAAAAAATGACAATGGAAGGCACTATTTAGGGTATGCGAGGAAGAGGAGAAGAAGAGCCACATGGACAAGTAACATTGCTGATATGATGAAGAAAAACAACGAGAGTGCTAAACTAGCATTGAACAGACAAGTGTGGAGGAAAATAACAGCCAACCTCTTTGAGGTGGCACCCCGGTAAGTTAAGGTAAGGCGTCGTCAGCAAAGAGTGTCGGTTCTTCTTCCGCCATCTTTAGAAAGACTGGATTACCTAACAATATGATTTTTTGATGGTTGAACATTCATACTTTTTAGCTCACACGCACAGAAATAGAGAGAGAGAGACTGGTGACGAACGATGTCTTGTGTATCATCTAACATGGCGGGTCAAAACTGTCAGGATAACATGGATGAAAAATTTGAAAAATTTAGCCGGTTCATGGAAGAGGTAATGTTTTCCTAGCTTCATTTGTTTAAATTTCTGTTGTCAATCAATCACATTATACTTTAAGCTCCACATTATATTTTTTTATGGTTTATTTGAGAAGCCGGGGATACCGGGTGCAATTTTATTCATTTCAATTGATTCAACAAATTTAATCTTGAATAGCTAATGACATAAGGATAGTTGGAGGCCTTATAAATTATGAGTGTAAACCGTAAAGTAAGTCAGTAGTATATTCTGTGTAAGGCTTCCCATTATTTTTTGTTTAGGTTTAAACACGACACATTCAATTTATAGTCGGCAGTAAACTGTCAAGTGCGTGATGAACTGATTTACTTTTACCTTTGCCAATTTTTGTGGGATGTTTTCGGCAATGATCGATACCGCATCCATTAACTGATATTTTTAAATAATAAGATACGACTGCAAAATTGCTGCATATTTTGGCAAAATGTTAGAAGGTATTAACTTTCTATATAAACATAGAATTCGACGCCTCTGTACCCATATCAAGTTGCGTGACAATGAAAGTAATTGAAGCACTTGTTCTGTCTAGGGTCACTGAGCCAGTTTCTTCACGTAATTCATGAACCTCTGTTTTTTGTTGAATTCAGACTCAAAATAGAAGTAAAAATTGTAGCCTATAAACATTCGAACTCGAAATAAAATGGTTATTATTTCTTTGGGCTAAAATACATGTATGTTATGCAGAATTATGAAAAATGATTTCAGTCATTGTATGTAATTGCAGTAGCTTTCTTACAGGGTATTCCTATTGATAGGGTTTTTGCAAGAGATAACAGTTTCGAAAAAAGAATAAAAAGAGAGAAAAAAAGAGGCTTAACATGGCCCTTGTCTTTGCCCTCAACGATGGCTTTTCATTCAATTGATAACAGTAATTTCAGTTCATTTGCAGCAGCGCACATCTAGCAGATTTATAAACTCCAATGGAGCCTGAAATGGCTGCTTTCCAACCACCTCTATCCATTTTGCCTCCCCGCACACTACCAAGACACTCCTCGTTTCATTATCTGCCCTATAGACTGAATCCACTTATTTGCTTGATCCCCTTGTTGACAGTATTGAGCCGTCGAGTGAGTGGTTGCTCAAACAGAATAGTGTGTGTAAATAGTAACATTAAGCATTACGGACACTACCACCGTTTTTCATTTGATGGTATGTGAAATCAGTTTAATTAGAGACTAGTGTTATATTATTAAAATAAGTCGGAATATGCAAGTTAACCCAGGTAAATTATATTTTCTAAAGTTGCTGGGAATTGATAATAGACCAGTGGTTATTTACACGACATAAGTTTTTCTAATATACCTTTGTCAATAACAAAGTGGAAGTTAAATAGAAGAGATCAAACAGAGAAACAAAAGTTTGATTGAGTAATTTTTAGTTTAGTTTTTTTACGTGATTTTCTTCCATAGTACAAAGATCCTATGCTTCTTAAAGATCCTATATATTTTTAGTACTTAATAATTTTTGACATTTTTATCATTTTAGTGCCCGTTTTCACATCTTTCTAGACTATTGAGTTTAAAAGTGACTTATTCTTCAGCTTGTACGATATCACAGTTTTTTTTAATTGTCTGTTTTTACAAGTTTCAATCATGTATCAGATGTATCAATCAGTTTTTTACTCTTACAGTTCTATCTCTAAAAACATGTATAGGCCCAAAAAAGTATAAGTAAAAAATTTATTTAGAATTTTTGCATTGTGACAAACTTTTGACTTACAAGATTTTAAACTCTGTTTATTGTACCTGGTATTGTATACAAACAATTACAAGGATTGACTTGTATCTCCAACAACTTCTTGCACAAGTTTTAAATTTGCAGTAAATGTCTGATTGTAATATGTTGGAAAAATTAATATTTTTTTTGTTAATAACCATGTAAGCCACTAAATGTATGGAACTGTGAATAAAAGGTAGAAAAAATAGTTGTGACCAGAAATAAGAGCAGATATTGAATTTAGACATGTGAATATTTAAGCCTTATCATCATATCATCATCATCATATTCGGTTTAACGTCCGGTTTACATGCTAGCATGTGTTGGACGATTTCTTGAAATTGACTTCCAAGTTATCCTATCCTTCACTAGGTCTCTGCTGACACCTTTTTCTTTCAGATCCGTCCTTATCACTTCCTCCCTTGTTTTCTTTGGTCTTCCTCTGCCAGTGGTTCCTGCCACCTTGATTGTTCTGCATCTACTTGTCCAAGCATTCTTGTCCATTCTCTCCACATGACCAAACCAACGAAGCCTCCTATTCTGCATACAGCTGCCAATACTGTCCAGATTCAATCTCCTTCTGAGTTCATTAGAACTGAGCCTGTCCTTTAGACTTACGTTGCACATCCATCTTATCATTCTCATGTCATTCCGCTCCATGCGGCTGACATCTTCAGCTTTCACTGGCCAAGTTTCACTGCCATACATCATTGTGCTACGTACACATGCCTGGTAGACTCTACCTTTGGTAGGTAATGGCAGAGCTCTGCTGGTTAACAATGGCATCAGCTCCCTGAACTTACTCCATCCACTGTTAACCCTTGCTGTAACACTTGCACCAGCTCCCCCCTCGGCTCCAAGGGTGTCACCAAGGTAGCAAAACTTCTGGACAACTTCAATTTTCTCACCCTCCAAATGCACTTTATGTAGGTCTAAGTCACAGGTTGCCTCTCCTTCTATGCACCTCTTGCAGCTAAAACGGTTAGTTTCTGTCAGTTTGCCCTTTATTCCACTGCACCGTTTATGTACCCAGTGCTTGCAAGTACCACAATAGATTGAGTTGCTCCCAACTCCCTTCCCACAGACTGAACAGGGAAACTTTCCTTTCTCCAATGGCTTTCCTAAATTGCAACCACTGACCATCACTTTTGTCTTGCCCATGTTCACTGTCAAACCTTTACCTTCCAAACCCTTCTTCCAAGTCTCTAACTTAGCAAGTAGACCATCCAATGTCTCACAGGAGAGAACCAGGTCATCTGCATATAGCAATTCCTCTGGGCAACCCTTTCGAAACTCTCTTGACAGTGCTTCCAAAACACAAATAAAAAGCAGTGGACTTATTACAGATCCCTGATGAACTCCAACACCCACACCAAAACTCTCAGTATAGGAACTGTTGACCCTTACCCGACTTTTAGCATTTCTGTACATTGCCTGAACAACCTTAATCAGCCATTCACTTACTCCTAGTTTCCGTAAAGCCCACCAAACAACTTCTCTTGGCACTCTGTCAAAGGCTTTTTCCAAATCCACAAAGGCAAAGTACAGCTTCTTGTTCTTCCCAAGGTACTTCTCTTGCATTTGTCTAAGGATAAAAATGGCATCAATAGTTCCTCGTCCAGGCATAAAACCAAATTGCATGTCATCAATGTTTATTTCAATTCTAATTTGTTTTTCCATAACTCTTTCAACAACTTTCAGGACTTGGTCTATTAACTTTAATCCTCTGTAATTATCTCTTTCTAGAGCTTCTCCTTTTCCTTTGTAACAATTGATAATTGTACTTATTTCCCAGTCCTCAGGAATGACACCATCTCTTATGATCTGATTTGTTAGATCAGTGATCATCTCTATACTTCTTTCACCTGCAGCTTTGACCATCTCTGCCACAATTCCTGAATGGCCAGCTGCTTTGCCTTTCTTCATTTTCTTTACAGCTTCCCTCACCATTTCTTTCTCAATGAAAATGGCTGGTCCAGATACTGTTTCTACCTTTCCAAGATTTTCTCTATCCCAAGAAAACTCTGTGTTCAACAATCTCTCATAATAGCACTTCCAGGCATTCTTCTTTTCAAGTTCACTTGTTGCAAGTTCTCCATCATCATTCCTGATACACTTTTCTCCAATGATATCCTGATTAGTCTTGATCATCTGCTTAGCTATCTTGAATACTTCATTCTTCTGGTCATCTCTACACATTATGTCTGGAAACCTTCTTTTCTCGGCATCCATCTTTGCTTTGTAGATTGCTTGCCTAGCTACTCTCTTGGCCTCCAGATACCTTTCTTTGTTAACTAACCCCTTTTTCCATTGACTCCACAGCCTTCTCTTCTCTTTCACATAATTTTCAACAGAAGTATTCCACCACCATGTCACTCTATGACGTGGAGGCCCTTTTGTCCAGCCACAGACTTGGTCTGTGGCTTTTAAAAGTGTATCCTTGATCTTCTCCCATTGCTCTTCTACACTTCGTAGGTCTTTTCCTGGACTAGCTCCCACAATTCCATTCACTTGATCTTCAAAGGCCTGCTTTACTTGTCCATCATTTAGTCTCCACACCTTTCTCCTTGGGATATACTTTCTTTTCACTTTATGTACTTTCTTAATCCTGAAGTCACAAATTACTGGCTTATGCTGGGTCACAAATTCTTCACCGGGTATCACTTTTACATCTTGCAAATACTTCCTGTCTTTTGTCTTTACCAAAATGTAGTCCACTTGAGTCATAGCTGTCCCAGACTCATAGGTTACCAGATGGCTATCCCTTTTCTTAAAAATAGTATTCGCCACCAACATGTCCATGGCAAGTCCAAACTCTAGAATTCTTTCACCCTCCTTATTTCGGTCACCATATCCATTTCCTCCATGGACTCCCTCAAACCCAGATGCTGTTCTTCCAACATGGCCATTTAGATCACCTGCAATAGCAACAATTTCTTTCTCTGCCAGCTTACCAGTGACTGCAATGAGACTGTCATAGAATTCATCCTTGACTTCTTCACTTAAGCCACATTGTGGTGCATACACTGATATTGCTGTGAAGATTGTCTCACCTATCATCAGTTTAATCAGCTTAATTCGATCATTTATGCGTTTGACATCAATCACCTTGTCTATCCATTTCTCTTCAACAAAGATACCTACACCACCTGTGCCTTTTCCATTACCAATCCAAAACAGCTTGTATGTTGCCTTTTTCCCTTCTATCATTCTTACAGATTTCCCTCTCCATCGTGTTTCTTGGATGCAGCACAAATCAATGTGTCTTCGCTCAAGAAACTCTGCTACTTCACCAGATCTACCTCTCAAACTTCCCACATTCAGACTACAGAGTCTGAAGCTTGTCATCACTTCCTTCGGTTGATGTAGTAGCTTGATAACAGTCTGATTTTGCCTACATCGAGCAAAGGTCCTACCGTGCACAACACCTTCACTTATATTAGTTCCAGTCTCGTTTACACAGTTATACCGGATATCTTTGGATGTCATTTCATGGTATGATGAGGCAGTGTTTTTATAGGCCGGATGCCCTTCCTGACACCAACCCATTAAGCTAATGGGGACCAGTGTTTTTATTGAGACACCATCTCTAGGTGATCGCCATCCAAGGCTGAAGAGCGCTTCACCTGCCCGTGAGAGAAAGACTATACCCCGCCAGTCCTCAAACTGGTATTTCATGCTTGAATGAGACCAAGCATGGTCTTCGGGGTCTCTGTGTACTACATTTCGACACTGCCTTGTTCTGCTTCAGTTGAACCATCTGCTCCTTCATGTGACCAGGTATTCTATTCCCGAAAAAATCATTTTCATGTTTCTCATTGTGTTGTCTTTTGTGTTGTGATGTGGATTACTCATGTATGTATTGTCCCATTATTGTCATATAACCAGCCAATTCGATATTTGGCTAAAATTTTCTGAGTGTTTCACTCTTATACTATATATATTTGTGAACATATTAAGAGATATGGAAAAAGGATAGGTCATGATAATTCATCAGCTGACGCCATTTTCCCCCATTAACTGGGGCTCAGACGGTGCCCTTCACAGGGACTTGGATTTGGCAATGAGGAATTTCTTGGCTGGATGCTCTTCCTGATGCCAACCGATGGCTTTTTTTGTGAAGTTCCAAAGTCGCCCACTAGGGGAATCGAACCCGGAACCTTATGGTTACGGTGCAGTTGCACTAACCACAAAGCCACGGCTCCTTATGATAGGGAAAAGAACTTAGTGTTTCATACTTTAGTTGCCTGGGAAAATACCTTCATAGAAAGATCTATTACAGTGTGTGTTCTTACATGGATTAAAAAGAAATAATAGTTTCATATGTTCATAATGATATAGTAAGGAATTGGTATGCAGCACCATTTGTTGAAAGAAGAAGAAAAAGTTATTTTTGTTGTAAGAACTACAAAAAGGTTCCCATCAGATGAAGATGGATAAACCACCAGTTTAGAACTTGACTGTCTGAAGCCACATTTTGGCAGTTGTACTATTCTTGAATCAATCCCAACATATTTGCAAAAGGATGTTGATCTGCTTCAAACTGAGTATATTTTTACAGATCCTTTAATTGTAAATCTATTGAAATGAGGAAGGTGGAATGTGCCTCAATGTGATTGGATAAAACAAACATTCAAACTGGTAAATTAGATTTAAAAAATGACTTAAAATATATTTCCATCTTAATTCACTTTCCATAACATCACAGGATACTGACTTTTAACCAGTTATCAGACTCATTTAAAGCCTAATTGTCATGTTTATTGTGTTACACTGTGTTTTTAATAAATACCTAATTTATATTTTGTTAGGACCTTTTAATTGATACAAAATACAATGTACAGAACATAGCCCATGTCTCATAAAAATAACCCAGAAACTCAGTGCATCATTTACGCAATAATTAAATAGTTATTGAATCAACTATAATTGCCTTTGAGGATGAAGCTGTTATTATTGGTTAATTAGATACTGACCCAAGTGAAAACAGTAACACCAATTCAAATGGTTTTGATTTTTGCCTTGGTTCACTTACCAAGTTTTTAAAAAATGCATATAATATACATATAAACCAGGAAGAGTCTTGGGTTAGTTGAATCCTTGCACCCCCTAAACAATAATGGTGTATCAGCCATTGGGAACCATTTTGTTTGATTGAAATTGTCACAAGAAAAATTTGAAATGCAAACAGGTATCAAAACCATCCCTTAACATAAACCATTAGCACCAACTAGTTTTGGTTATGGGGTAGTATTAAGAGGAGCAACATTAGATACTGTTACTACTTGTACTACTGTTACTCTTAAAGAAGAGGACTGGTGATCAGATGAAACAAATCCCATTTTTCTGATGGCATGGTGTATAACTTGAGTGACTTTAACTGCTCTCAGGCTTGGCAATGCTTTGGAACTCCTACCCAGCTGCATCTGATTGGTAATGTTGTGAGACTGTTTTCTTCATTGGTTCCCTGTGTCCATGCCTTCAATTTTGACTCAACTGATTGTGATACTGCTACCAGTATTTTTAATGGGGCAGTGTTTTTAGAAGATTGCCAATCAAGGCAAAGCTGGGCCACTTTCCTACCACACTGTTTTAACCCTTCTAGACACCAAACTGGTATTAAAAGATCTTGGAATAGATTAGAATTACTCCTTGGCTATTTTGTTGTTGTTGTTGAATGCATTAAAAGAAGATTCAATAAAATAACTTCGGTGACCTCCAACCTCCCCTTGTCACCACCAATGCCACCTACGAACTGCATCAGACAGTCCCATAACGGTAGTAATAACAGATTAATACTACTAACTACTGGTACATCGGTAATGTACAATAAACCAACTGAACGAACCCTGTTCGTTCACAGTAAAACAACTAGTTAACGTATGCAGTAGTACACTAGTTAAATGCACACAGAAGTACTAATACACTAGTTATCATACACAGTTGTACAAATAATCAAGTAGAACAAAATACTTCCCTTAACTTCACTGGAAAGCACATCTTCCCAACACCNGAAGATTCAATAAAATAACTTCGGTGACCTCCAACCTCCCCGTGTCACCACCAATGCCACCTACGAACTGCATCAGACAGTCCCATAACGGTAGTAATAACAGATTAATACTACTAACTACTGGTACATCGGTAATGTACAATAAACCAACTGAACGAACCCTGTTCGTTCACAGTAAAACAACTAGTTAACGTATGCAGTAGTACACTAGTTAAATGCACACAGAAGTACTAATACACTAGTTATCATACACAGTTGTACAAATAATCAAGTAGAACAAAATACTTCCCTTAACTTCACTGGAAAGCACATCTTCCCAACACCATGGCATGCAGACATCTGTTTGATTCCTGCACAATGATATGCACATGCACATATACCATCACGATGGCTGCAATGCCACATCAAGATGGCAGCTCACGGAGAATCTCACAACAGTTGTGTTGTGACAAAATGTCCATTAAACTAACTAGAAATTCATGCTGACTAAAATTTAAACAGATAGTTTTTAACCATGAGGTAGTTTTAGTTTTAAATCAAGCACAGTGTATCAGGAAATGAAAGACCCAGAACTGCTGCCTCATGGCCTGTCACTTGACTGATACAACATTTAGTTTCTAATTATGTGCAAGCCATATCAACTAGGTATAAAAGTGGTATCCATTATTACTTGTAACCCAAGAAAGAAAAGAGCATATTGGATTGTACTTAAATTTAGTGAACCTAAGGACTCCATCATTTCTATCAGGTAGTTTGTTTTTTTCTCTTATTGACTGGAGTATTATTTTTGCAGGTAAAAGCCATTGAAGCAAAGGATGCAGACTTAACTAGTGAAAAACAGATTGAAAGACTAACAAAGCCTGGATCCAAATATTTAAACCTAAATCCATATGAGGTGTAGTATGTTTTTATTTCAATATATTTTAAGCATATTTGTTATAGTGCTGGTGCCCCAGAGTAAGCTTTTATATATCATTTTGACATAACTTTTTTCCCAACAGTTACTTGCTTGCTTTGGCTATTTATCTGATCTTTATCTGTGGTCACTGATCACTGCAAAAGTTGCTAGTATCAAAGTCTGTTTGCCCACCAGCAATTCAGCTAATTGTGAATTGCTGCAACATAGAAGTAATTTCTGCATTTCTTTTATTCAGATCCAAGTAAGAAATGGATTTAACAGTGTATCAGCAGCTCCATTAGTGAGTGTGTAAGCACAAGTTCTGGCACTTGTGTGGCTCTTGTGTTCCCAAAGTTGACGACAAGGATGTAATCAAAGGTTGAAAAAATGCAACAGCCCCAATTTTTCACTTCCTTTACATAAGGGTTTTTATTTTGCTCTTTAAACAATGTGGCATTGTTCTCAACAAACATCCAATAAAAATTTTGCATGTAATTGGACATTAAAATGGCAAAAAACAATGTTTATGTAATTAAAGGTCTATTACCCATTCAAGTGTTGAAGCAGAAAAATGAATGTGTATATTTGTGGTAATAACTATTAAGAGGTCACCATACATCAGGCTATTATAGACTTCCTCGTTATAGTTCTCTTATTTACAGAGCTCTTATATTTATTTAAAAACCATCTCACTGGGTAACTCACAGTTTCGATTGCAACAGGTGACAAAATATGTTTTCCCAAACATATCCCAAATCATTAATAGATGACTGTTGATTTTATTGAGACAACCTGGACCCCACCTTGCAACTTTTGTTAAAAAAGAAATAGGAAGAAGAATAATTAAACTTTTGAATGATTTATAAATTTGCTGCAAAACTTATTTTGAGACAATTAAGTCTGACATTTGGAAATATAATCATGAATCATGATTTTTTAAAATCATGACTAGTTATATAATAATGACAACAAACTCTTTAAAGTTTCACTGGAAAAAATACTCATTAGGTAATAATTAAAGGTATCCCCCAAATGGGCATTTCCTGCCCTTTTTGGGAAAATATTTTTATCAAGGTAGATATAAATCATGTTTTAACGTTGCAGTCATACCTATTCTCCATGTCAGTGAATATTGCCATGAAAATTATCAAAAGGAATGAAATCTGGGAGCTCTTTTTTTGAAAACAAACTGGTAATAGCTTTAAGTCTGTGAGAAGTTGGTAGGTAGTATTGGCAAAGAAAATGCAAAGAAAATGAAGGGATATGAAAAGGGGCTTAAAGCTGGCATAAACAAATGAAGAGTGATGAAGACATGTTTTGTTATGATAGTATCTCAAGAAGAGTGAAAATTAAGGTTTATAGGCAGTGATGGCTGGTTCAGATGTTTACTTTAGAGATGTGGGTTGTCTGGAAACAAGAAAAGAGCCATCTCAAAGGATTGAGATGTATATGCTGAGATCGGTTATGCTGGTCTAATTGCTGGAATTACTGCCAGTAAAAAGATTAAGGCAAGTTCAGGAGTTTGATGTATAGTGGAACAGATATGCAGACCAGGCTTGACCAGCTAGGACACATTACAAGGTGAGAGCATGGTTACATGAAAGGCCATAGAAGGAGCCAGTGAAATGAAGAAGATTGAGAATAAGACATAAGTTGACGTGGAGTGATGTTTTGTATGAGGATAGAAATAATATATTATCAGAGTGCATTTTGAAACATTGACAAAGAAGAGGGAAAATATTTTATGCAATTTTCTTTTCATTTCAGGTTTTAAAGATCACTCCAGAGGCTACGGTTGATGTAATAAAAAAGGCCTACAGAAAGGTATTTCATCATTATTCCATGTAATATGCTGTTTTCACAAGTCTGGGTTCCAGCAGGCATATAGTTTTATCCTTTGCTTTACACATCATTGGTAGTTTCTTTTAAAGTGCAACTTTTCTTTGACTTAGTTATTCTGGGTAAGTGATTGTTAGTGAGAATGAGAAGGAGCAAATTGGATAGCAAACTAATTGGTCAAAAATTAGATTTGGTAGTTTTTTTATGATTGTATGTGAAATAACAAACCAGATATTTATCAAATCGGTAAAAGGAATATACTCTCTTTTATAAATTAATACTTGGTTAATGAAACATGTAGTGTGGGGCACAGAGAGTGAGAAGAAAAATCCTTCATGCCAGATGGTCAACCATGAGTTCTTGTAAGCCCTTTAAGGTAAGAAATCTTTACCTGTTTGTACTACCACACAGTTCATATCCTCCAGAAGGAACCATGGTAGAAGGTATAAAGTAAAAGTTCATATAACCAGTATATGGTGAATAACCTTGAATCATGAGTAACGTACAGCTTTTTAAAAAATTTTGTAATTGTTGGTCTTAAAAATTTATTTTGTATTGCTTCTGGTCTTATATATATATATTGATTTTCATGACGTTAGCCTGGTTTGTTTGTTTCCTAAGTTTAAAAAAATATCAGAACTGTAGAAAAAAATTCTCTCCTGTTAATCTTGTACCTCTTGCAATTGCTTCTGCTTCTGCTGCTACTACTGCTACAACAACAACAACAACTACTACTACTACTACTACTACTACTACTACTACTACTACTACTACTACTACTACTACTACTACTACTAGCAACACCATTGGTACCAATGTAATACTTATTCTGCCTACTTCCAAGGTCCTATATTTTAAACCCTCTATTCTGTCATGCCCTTACCTTCAGTTATTGTCATCTTTATCAATGCCTTTCTTGAACAATAAGAATCTCCAACTTCATGTCAGCACAAAGTTTATTAAATATTATTTGCGAACAATATTTAATAAAGAATTATTTTAATGGTAAGAGTTGTTAAAAGTGCTTTTGTTCAAAAAGTTAACCGAGTATTAGATGGATAATGCCTAGTACATTCAGTCTTTCATGTTATTACCATATTGTTTAGTAAAATTTATATTTTCTTTTCCATTGTTTTTATAGATGTCAATATTAGTACATCCTGATAAAAATTCCAATGACAAAGAAAGAGCTAGTAAAGCATTTGATGGTAAGGTTTGATTATAGTATCAGTATCTGAATCACAATGTTATTTTATTTGCTGGAATTACTATCTATTATTGTGTACAATTTCTTCCTTGTACTTTCTTTCTTTCCTGTGCTCCTTACATGATTTACACACAGTGTCATAAATATGATTTAGGAATTGGTATATGTTTTTGTTGGGTTTTTTTGTTTGTTTTTTGTTTATGTATGTACTAACTGTTTGGAGTTGGCTTGGGTACGTGACTTGGAAGTCAAAGTAACAACATCATGAAACATCTCTCTTACGATAAATGTGTAAAAGTTAAAAAATTGTTTGACTTAAGCCATCCCCATCTTTTGCGATCAGTGAGCAACTTTGGTTAAATCCATTTCTGGATTAAGGTCACTATCTCTTAAAATGAATCCATAAGACTCTCCTTTTGGCCAATTGATAGTATTATTGAAAGATAGTTAATTTGTATTAACCACTGGGTTGCAAAGTACTGTGACATAGAATTTGAGCTTTTAATGTTCCCAGGTCAAATTCATTAAAAAAATTGTAGTTCTCTGCCTTGGATATTGTACCCACACAACCCCCATTTCCAACCCCTTAACAGTAATATAGAAATATGCCATTAATAACAGGCCCACATGACCCCCTCTTTTACACCTAGCAGCCTTCCCAACAGTTATATGGGGGAAAATCATAGCCTTTGTTCTGCTCAACGTTGCAAAGTACCCTGAAATCAAACTTGAGTTTTCTGCATTGCTTGGTGTGCCTTCTGTCTAGGCCTGTGCTGTACTTTAGTCTGTATTTGCCTTTTGCTTGTGTTCCCATGATTTTCCTGTGATGAGCATGTCTTTGATATTGTTTTTTTCTTTTCTGGTGTGTGAGGAAGCTTAGTTGGCTTTTTCTATTGAGCAAACGAGAGATCTATTACACTGATACAAGTTGAACTTCGTCATTTGTTACGCACCCCATCTAACATGAAACACAGGACATTTATGAACTACACTATTGCTGGTTACTTTCGCATTTCCATTTCCGGTGACATGGTTCAGCATTCGCTACCTATATTGGAATTTGGGTGAAGTAACATTGTAAAATTTTACATTTGGTTTTAATTGAAAGCTTGTAAAGTATCTTGCTCCTTGTCTTCATTGACGTCTGACTATTGAGTATGATTTAGGAATCGTACCTACTTGTTGTCTTTCCTACACAATAAAACGTATGAAAAAAATTTAAAAAGGCATTCACTACATAGAAATGAGTAGTCGTGCTGGTTAAAGGAAGCTGGTCATAGAAATACGCACAATTTAGCTGGCCTGGTAGAGTAAATAGTTTTACACAAGAGACAGTAGGAACACCAGCATGACAGTTTTTAAGGGTCAGATGTAGATTACAAACATATTTTTGGCATGTAAGATAAATGTCATTAAATTCCCACATTCATAAGTTACATGATTGCACCTTGGTTTGTTTATTGTTTTTTCCCCAACATTTTGTCTTCTTTTTTAAGCTGTCAATAACGCAAATAAGATATTACAAAATGAGGAGGAAACAAAGAGAGTTAAAAAAATATTGGAAGAAGCAGACGCAATGATGAATCATCAGGTATGTTATATCATATATAGGCATGGTACTCGTAATTTTAGGAGTATATGAGTGTATATATAATAGGCATTTATTTTTTTATAGTTTTGTAGGATTTGAAGCTCAACCTATAGATCAGCCAATATTAATTTGGATAATGAATATTTTGATAAAATCTTTGAAGTGTAAACTTTTGGGTTGGGCCAGTCATTGTTACTTTTATATGTATGATATTATATGTTCAGAAAGCTATGTTCTGATTGTTTTTTAACAACAACAATAATAACAGTAATAATCTTATAAGTTGCAGTGGTAGTAGTAGTAGTGTTGTTATGGTTTCAGCAAAGTGGGAGTAGATGTAGTAAATTCATAGGATAGGTGTATGTTTATTAGGGTACTAGTCTTAGTTTGGACTATATTTTTTATGTTTGGATTAATTTCATTGCAGATAATTTCTAAGGCTTTGTTTCCTAAAGTAAAGATATTTTTCAATTTGTTAGGGTGTCTGATTTTAAGTAATGATTCTCTATCCTCGATTTTAGTATGCGGAACTACTGAAAACTCTTCTAAATTGTCTATCTTCATATTTGCCAGCTCTTCTTCATCTACTTCGACAGCTGGTACAGGTCCTACAGGCCCTACAGGTCCTACAGGTTCTTGCTGTTCCTCCTTTAACACATTTAAGTTACCATGCACATCAATATTTTCATCAATTGTCAAAACATCACCATCCTTTTGTTGTAACTCATTTCCCAGATCTTCTACTAATTCTCTCTTGTATCGTCTTTTACTCCTTCCTTAATGTTTGAGATTTCAACTTCTGTTAATTTATTTTCGTGAATTATATATCTCCTTTGATTATCTAGTCTATTTGCATCCATACCTTCCACTTTATCACTATTACTATTTCTTTCACACCAGATTTTAAAAGTGTCGTCAGAGTTATTACTTTCAGGTTTTTCAAGTGCATAATAAAAACAGTATATTACTTCAACGTACTCTTCTCTAGTCCATTTTTTCTTTTTTTTCTTTTGAGGTGTGGTATTTATATTATTAGTTGGTAGTTTCGAAGGGCCAGGGGTGAGGGTTACCTCTTTCTGGTGACCTTGCGTACTTTCGTTTTGGGAAGAAGTAGACCTAGTTGCATTCTTTTCGACCTCAGGCTGGTCTCTCCCATTTACTAAAAACAAGAATTCTACCATTCTCCTGCACTCCAGCTTCTACAGAGACATGACCATGCATGCAAATTCACTTGTTCTGGTAACAAAAGATCAATAAAAATCTTCCATATTCTTAAAGAATATGAAAAACCTGAAATACAGATCACAAAATAGTCCATGGAAGTGATGCATATTTGCATAATCAGTTTGCCAGCAACTAAGGTAGGGGAAGTTGGTACCCACGTTCACTTTAAAACCGATGTTCTTTATGATCTTTTTACCCCGTTTTTCCTTGCTTCTTTCCTTCCATGTATTTTGTAACCAGAATTTTGTAAACAGATTAAGCAACATTAAAGGTGAAGCACAGGAATTTAAGGAAAAGCTAGAAGCTAAAATGGGCCGACAAAATGCGCCAACCAGGACCATCAGTGCCAATAATGGTCAACTACAATATTACCAAGAGATTCAGATAAGACCGCTTTACGTTTTCTGTTTAACATTAAGAAAATTTCGGCATGTTATATTTTGAAATGGCGTAAATTTTACCCAAAACACCAGGTTGACTGTCTTTCACTTGGGACCTTTAAAACCCATTAACATTTAGTTTTATGGCCTCCGCTTTGTAGGCATTATTAATTCGTTTATGGTCAGTAATCGTTGTGGAGAGCAAATCTTAAATTATTTTGAATTGTATTTTTTCTTTCCCTTGTTTTCATTATAATAAATTGGTGCGTGACTCCTGTTCTTTCATACTGACATCTAGCTCAAGATTGAAATTCTGTACCATGAATCGTTAATATTTTTTCCGTTAAAATTGTCGTTGTATTTCTTATTTACAGCTTAAGGAAAGACGTAAAAACGCCAAAAAGGCTGAACAGGCATCTATTGAGGAAGATACAGATCCAATTGCAGTGAGTTTTACATTATTTGACGATCTTTACTGGTATATCATGTAATCAGTAATTGTTATGACTATTTCCTTTTTTTGTGGTGCTGGCCACTTAATATCCCTTTGGAGGCAACATATTATATTAAAGCCACCTATATTAACGCTTTTCTCCGCTGCCCAAAAAGAAACAGATAAATATGAAAAATAGGAATTAAATGGTAAGAATGCAAAAGAAAGACACAGGTTTGCATCGTTTTAAAGGTTGCTTGGTTTTCCTGTCGCATGACTGCACCAGTCGCAGAGAGGTCGCTAGATGATGCCTTGTACACGATTGTACTCCATCATGCCCAGCCCCATGTTGCAACCACCTCTTCTCGTGTGTTTTTCACTTATGGAGTGTCCACAAGCTAAGTTTTCCTTGGCCTGCCTTAGTTCGTCTCCACTCAGCCTTCATTCCTTGCTTTACCCACGTGACCTTTCAGCACCGTTGATGACATGTTATTGATTGGCGTGACAAGGCCAATCCCTCGGAGGAACTGACCTAGCCTTCTCTCTTTACTAAAAAATGTGAGAATGTTAATGAGATAAGATGGTGGTATTTTAATTGTTACTTTTACATGAAAAGTACGGAGTGTAATCTTTTGCGTGTAACACAATACTTAGTGTGTTTTGTTAAGATATATGCAGTTTTTCTGTTGTGTTTCCACGCCATTTACAATGTCTCTTCCCAGTTCTGGTGTGGACCCAGGTGTTGCAAGTCTTTACGACCGAAGCTTCTTTCCACCAATTGCCTGACTTGAAAGTACTCCTACGTTTAATTTTTACCCCATTTTTATGACTTACGGTTTTTGAAATTTTAAGTGAACTCATTCCCTTCGTCCTAAATTCTCCATTCTTCTTTGTCCTTTATACAAATTGATTTCACACCTTATTGGAGACTTTTTCTTTCATGGTGTTTCATTATTTCAACGATCTGGGAATCAATAGAGCCTGGGTGCCCTAGTAAAAGGCTGCTTTAAATAAAAATCCATACGAGGTCTTTGTACAACCACAGTAAAATCATGTAAATTCACGGGGTACTCAGTCGCTCTGCCACTACAAAAAGGAAATGTGTCTCAATGATGTGCTGTCTGGTGTACAGAAACACCCCAGGTAATCCCCAATACCACAACAAATACGGTACTGTATCCTGTCATGAATGTTTGAGTAGAATCTTCGTAGAACTCAACCAGAGTGGGATGTTTCTTCATTCTTCGTCGCATTTTTTCAAAGCAGCCAGAAAGGTTACACCAATGACTACCTGCTTCTAAATTTAATCTGTTCGTGTAAATTAATCATGGTATATGTTGGCGATGTTAAATTACGTAGTGTAGATTCACTTTTGGCCATCTGAGGAATTTTCGCCACAAAATTACAGATTCTGATATTCAAGAGAGGTGATTGATCTCTGTAATTTTATTTAAAACGAATTAGAGATAGACCAAAAATATGGATTTTCAATTTGATTTAGATAGTCAACATTAATTGAGGACAGATTTTTTGTTTGTTTAATATTTAAAAAATCCAACAAACCTTCTACAGAGACATGACCGTGCATTGCAAATTCACTTGTTCTGGTAACAAAAGTTCAACAAAAATCTTCCATATTCTTAATTTATTTAATAACCCCAGATATGAAATAGAGAAAATAGGGAAAATCGCATCGTTTGTGGAACCGACAGATCTCAGTATGAGAAGGATTAGCTTTATACAGGAGTACACTGGACCTCAGTAGCCTTTGCATTAATTATAGTGCCTCCCTCCTAAACAAAAGACTAAAGTTTCAATGAAATTTTAATGTGATGATTATGCCCCGGAGTAAATGTAATAGTGAAAAAAGAGCGCCTGACAAATACAAAATATTTCCGTAAATGGTCTTGGGAGCAGAAAAGACAAGGTTCCAAGGAATGCAGGATATAGAGCTAGGACCGAAAGCAGTATAAAAACATTGATTGGTGACGTTGTGGCCAAGACGTCGATTGCCTTGGAACCATGACAGTGTATTGTACTGTTGCCTCACACTAGATAGTACTTAAGCCCATCTACACAAGGCAGTTAGTAGGTCATCCAGAGTAAAAAGTGTTGTACTTGTATAACAACATTTGGTGTTTAATTGTAAAATAAAATAGAATACTTCTTTAATTTGCCTCCAGATGTTTTTTAAAACTTTGTAAAGCATGAAATAGTACGCATTTTTGTAGCCTAATGAAAACACCTTGGAAAGTTTAACTTTGTGGTTTCATGATGACTCGGGATCAATACTTATGGTCGTTGCTTTCTTAAGCTTTATAATTTCATCCTCTACTGTAAAATACTGTAAAGTGTTTCCCAGTCTTACTGCCTCTTAAGCGATGTGTTAATCTATTTGACTCATGACCGAATACACCCTTGGTAATAGGTTTTACAATTTAGGAAGAAATTCTTGTTTCCCGTCTCATCATTAACAACTTCTTCCTCTCTCATTTCGAATAACCCCTTCATCATTTCGCAAGAGCTCAATGCCATGTTTCCTAAAGTTCATAACACAACATCATCCTGTTTACTGCTTATAGAATAGAGAAGGCAGTGGAGAATAGACAAGAGCAGGACAAGAACAAGGGGACAAAAAGAGAAAAAATATAGGACAAAAATATAAAAGGGTCATTTAGTGGAATCAGAGATGATAACCTCAGATGAACCCTGGATTGCTTTTTTATAGATCACTTTTGATACAGTATTGTTAATTAAAAAATAAGTTGCAAAGCCACTTAGTGTAAGACAGTTTGAAGAAAGAAGTATTTAAGAAGATAAAAATGATTGTTAATTTCTTTTGATCAAATACTTTTAAGGGGAAGGGGCTTATCTGAAGATCGTTGTGTTGTTAATAATAGCCCTGCATTTAATTTTTAAGCCCCCTTAATTGTGAGCTCTTAGAACTTTGCCCCCTTTCGGATTACAGTTTCCATAACTTATCAGACTGTTAGTGAATATGTTTCCCAGGCATAACCGCAGATTGTTATTAACTCAGTTTTACGCAACATAAGGAAAGGTATTTAAACAACGATAAACATTACAGGAAAAACATCTCCGTTTGGCAAACAGTTAAGTCAACCTATTCACAAAATGACAATAATCACTGATGTTAAAGTGATTGACGCAGTTGCCAACACAGCCTATTGTATTCATGGACTGAAACACCAGCTTAGCATTTCAGCTTTCAGCTTGAAACAACAGCTTAGCATTTCAGTGTAATGTAACCAAATTCCGTTTGTACACCCATTTTTTTGCTCCTTCTGATTATATCCTGAATTCCCTACACTTACCAGGTATTTTATACTTTCACTTTACTGTTCTAAGCTAAAGATCCCATAACAGGGTACTTGAAATCGTCAAGGCAGATTTATTTTTCTGTTGTATTCTTTCGAGAAAAGAATCAGGACATTTATTGATCGAAACAAAATCAAATGTACACAAGTGACACACTACAACCACCACGGCTACTACCGTCACTGTTACCGCCACCCCTATTGCCAATGCAATCAATAATGCAACCAACACTACTACTACTACTACTATTACTACTACTACTAACTACTACTAATACTAATACTACTACTTCTACTACTACTACTACTACTACTGCTACTACTATTACTACTACTAACTACTACTAATACTACTACTACTACTACTACTTCTACTACTACTACTACTACTACTACTACTAACTACTACTAATACTAATACTACTACTACTACTATTACTACTACTACTACTACTAACTACTACTACTATTACTACTACTACTACTATTACTACTCTACTACTACTACTACTACTACCTACTACTACTACTGCTCTACTTCGACTACCACTATGACAATTATTACCACTACCATTACTACAACAACCTTTACTACGACCACCCTTATTGTTAGTACAGNAGTTCAGACGTTTTCTCGTCCGATCTCTACTACTATTACTACTATTACTACTACTACTACCACTACTATTACTACTACTACTACTACTACTACTACTACTACTACTACTACTACTACTACTACTAACTACTACTAATACTAATACTACTACTACTACTATTACTACTACTACTACTACTAACTACTACTACTATTACTACTACTACTACTATTACTACTACTACTACTACTACTACTACTGCTACTACTACTACTGCTACTACTTCGACTACCACTATGACAATTATTACCACTACCATTACTACAACATCCGTTACTACGACCACCCTTATTGTTAGTACAGCTGCAACTATTAATTTAATTGGGCAGTCTGCCCTTTGTCGCCATTGAAAATGTTAATAAAAAATACCTCGTTCAGATTAAACAAGTCCCTCCTCTTCCTAGGTTGCTGTACATGGGTTTATAGTTTACTCCAGTGTACTTCACAGGACTTTAACATCAATTATTTCAAGGGACATTTTAGCTCTGATATCTATAGTGAAGTCTTGCCTTACCATTAATTGATTAAATCGTTTTTGCTTCCCTCTTTTGTTTCTGTTTCGGAAGTAATGGCCACATGGTTTTATCTTTCATCCCTCCATTTTGTGGGATCGAAGGGTTTTATTTTTTTGTTTTTAAGTTATTTAATACGCCTTAGTCATGAATATTGCCTGATACCAGTTTTTTTATTTCTCATATTACGAATTTTTAATAATTTGCACTGTTCACTAATAGTGCTGACCTTTTTTTAAAGAAAAAAGCTTGCTTCCCTTGTTTTTAGACATTTCTTTTAAACGTAGTATCTGTTTGGGATTGCTATTTTTTCACAAGTATGTACTATACGCATTCTGTATTTTTGGTAAACCAGTAAAGGATTTACATTTCCTCTGCTCACTTTTCTTGTTGCACCATCATCATCGTTATATGTATCAAAGAAGCCGTAGGTGCACTTTTTTGATTTCACGGTGGCCTAAAAAGTGTCGGGTGTTAGTAATCTTTGCAGCTCCATGAATATTCAAACTCTTTAAGTGAAAAATGTTAAAAAACCGGATCTCTTTCATGGCCGTCTGTGGCCTCTTCTCAAAGGCAGTTGGCCAAGTTCAGTTATAACGTAACTGACAGTGTACCAATAACTTGTAGTAGTACTTTTGAATTAGGTGTAGTAAACCAGAGAGTATATATCATTCATGGCTTTACATAATAAGATATCCCATTTAAAGCTATGTATTTGTGCCTTTCTCCAAGTAGTTTATTGTTGTACTCATTGCTATATGTCGGCTGTAGTGAGCCCCTACATTTTTGGTATGGTACGTAACATTGATTGTCTTTAGGTGAAGTAGCCCTCGCCAACCTTTGCCGCATGAAAGCAGGACAAGAGGAATGAGGTGATGATGAGAATTTCGCGTTGTTTGGCTTGGGATGCATTTAACTGGTTTGAGCACCATTCGTAAGTATTTTATATGGTTGACTTTACACTTCATTGGTATATTTTTGTGTGTAGACCCTTACTTTGTGTAGTATCTGCAGTAATGATTCTTACTTATCTCTTTTTTGTTAGGGTGACTGTCTTTGTAAACGATGTAGTAATCGGTCATACACATTAGCACTCATGTTAATGTACTTTTAAATGCACGTTCCTGCATTACATAATCCAAAATATTTCGGGGTTCGAGTTATCAATTTGAATTCGTAAATAGTTAAACAAATAGCCAGTTTACATTACCCGAAGATATTTATGCCCGATCAAGTCTAAGGTGTCCTGTTTCACTTGAATTATACACATAAGTTCCTCTTCTTTATATAATTCAAGTTTTTTTGTTTAGTAGACCAATAGGGTAAATCCTTTGCCTCGTGGCACGACCTTATGTACCTTCATTCTATAAAATTCAGCGCCTCTTTACCAAATTCTATCTTTTTTCTTCCTTTGGCTCCTTCATTCTGTTAAAGACCCATAACATTGTCGCGATTTTTAGGTCTGTTTGTGTATTTGTGTAATGGAGAAAGGGATACTTATGGCACGTACCCTCAGGCAGACACACGTGTTTCAAAATACTTACGGTCATGTGATGCCATGTATTTCTCTTTCGTAGTGCTATTGCTTTATAATTCCACACCCAGTGCAGTTTCATATTACTCACACATAACAAACGACATGTCTCAATAAGCTCTGCGCCCAAAAGACACGTATCCCAGAACTTTAATTATTTGGGGACACGTATTTCATGTAATGAGATTGACAGGAGAAACAATAAGTTGTTTCATAATTTCACCAAAGAGAGCTGATAATTCGAACCCAGTTATTCAGTATTACCTCTGTGAGGAATAAAATGTAGCTATTTGTTACTGGTATTGATTTCGTGGATTTCTCTAACCCGATGTAGAATCTAATACAGGTTTTGACCATCATATAACAGCATCAGTAATTTATCGTTTTTTTGTAGTATTGTAAATACAGAAGAGCCGTGACAGCGAAACTGTTTGCAGATTATGAAATTAGAAGACTTGAGCTCCAGGAACGAGACACGAAAGAAAGGTAAATTCCTTATTTTTGAATTCAACATCTCTGACACCACCAGGTTGGCCACTTGGAACTGATTACCCGTATAATTTCTTCCACTTCTCTGGCACCTTACCTTTATAGAATCGTCTGCGGTTTGTTTTAAATTTCTTTTAAAATGCTTCACAAGCCAATTGGTGTGCCCGCTTTGCACATAACTGTGCGACTCTTGATCCTGCTTGCTTCTTTGTATTTGTTAACGTTTTTGAGTCACATATGACCTACACGAGACTTCACCACTGACAATGACTGGCGACTGGTTGTGGACTGGAAGCACTTGTTTCCTTTTGACGTCCTTTCCCACAGTTTCAGTGCTCGGACGGTACCTTTTCGAGAAACTGTAACAACGAGAAATTTCGTGGCCTGACGACCGTTTTAATGTTTACCAATGTTTTTTTCTTTTTATGAAGTTCCCAAAGTTTTGACATTTCCGGAAGATCGACCCCGGAACCTCATGGTTACAGTGCTCTAAACACTGAGCCAGTGTTTGTAGTCCGGCTTCGTGGACTGCAAAGTCGGAGTTTATTAAAATATATTGAGTACAGTATAACGTGAAATTTCGGAAATGTGAGAAATGAAAGGGTAATAGATTCGGAAATGTTTTCGAAGAAGTGCATGTAAGGACATTGAAGATTGGCTTTTTTTAGTTTTACAAACAACTTTGGTTTTCGAGATTTACAAAAAGACAGAAAATTATTGAAGAAATGGCTTCTTTTGTTGAACTTTCAGCCATAGACTTTTTATATTTTCGCTTGATTTAATGGTAAGGTAGTCACAGGTGTACACAAGGTAGGAACTAATGAATCAGGTTACCCCTGTAATTCCCAATAATAAGATTTGTTGTAAGTCAAAGGAATAACAACTTTCATCACACTATTTATCCTGTTCACCTTTTTTGACACGTTTTAATCTTTATGGCCACAGCATAGAATACCCTTTTTTGTAGGACCTACCGTTTCTTTAACTTATCTATGCCATATTTTATAGCGATAATATTTTGTTTGAGGGGTATGGCACATTTGGTCCCGGTTTTGTACCTAAAATAATTGTTTATATTATCTTAGATTATTTTAATACTTTGGTACCTATCCATTTATCGATACTACCAAAAACATTTACACGTAATATAATGTAGTTCGGAGTGAGAGGTCATTACACCAGTACCAAATTCTACTTTCCTTCTGTTGCAGAAAGAGACAAAGAGAAGAAGAAATAGCGGAAGAAGAACAGAAAAAAGATGAAAAAGAATGGAAGAAGAAGTGGGAGGTATATGTTTTGAAAAGTAGCTGACACCAGCACTGCTGGTGATTTGTATTTACCGCCGATATTTCTTGGTAGATAAATTTAAATTTTTTGTAGGTGCAGATTCTTTCGCATCAGAATCCCAGTTAGTTTTTGTTTTGTCACCTTGTTATCGAAATGTAATACCATACGACAATCGTGTAGCTCTTAGGAAAGAACTATGGCGGCTGGTATTTTGATGGCAATGTGTTCCCAAAGTCGTACATATTAAATCTTTAAGAGATGGAACTTGATAAAAACTTTTACTTAAGAGAGATATTTTGCTGCAGTCAGAACATGTAAGATCTACATAATATTTTGTTTTATTTCTTTTTTTCGTTCTGTCATAGGTCCAAAAATTGTAGATAGCTTAAGGAAATTTCTAAAATGTAGAAATTAGGGAGAGGTGGTTAGAGAGGTAGTTAGTAATAGTACCTCCGACTTCAGTTTAATAAAGAAATGTGGACGGCAAGATCTTTAACAAGTGGTTCTTAACGTTTACTTGACTTTCTTTATTGTTGTACTGTGTTTTGTCTTCCAGCACCTCCTGAAACACTGGGACAAGACAGATAGGGCAAAACCGAATTCGGACTTGTTTTGGCTTTAGTCAGAGAGTTAACACTGTAGCGTATTTTGCTGTGCCCAGTAGTCCATTCCTTCCACAGTCCAATCTTCGGCCTTGTAATAATCATTAGTTGTAAAATTCTACTCCTGCACCTTTGTAAAACCCAACATGCTCTAGTATAAAGGGGATCAGTTTGATGTATGTGGATTTTCTTATTCCTTCTTGATGAAACAAGCTACCATTGACCCAGAAGGGGTACTGTATGAGATATTTTCTTTTTTCCCCTTTTGTTTCTTCTCCGAATTTGGCACTGAACCCATTCATCGTTAGGGGCAGATGTTTCTTTTCCATTGTGTCTAAAGTGCTCTTAAACCTGCTGTAAGCACTTTACTTTGAGATCCCCTTCCCGTCGTTTGTAGATCTGTCACCGCATGATAGAGAGTTGTTAAAAAATGTCGTTCTTTGTGTAGAATAAAGCTGAGAAGTCCGTAATCCTCACTTTTACCTCCACACTATTCTGCCCAACTAGAACTTGCCTCGTAGTTTTTCTGTCGATCCATCCATCAATTCCTCCATCCATCCATTCCTCCAATCACCCACCCATTCCTCCAATCACCCACCCATTCCTCCATCCATCCAATCCTCCATCCATCCAATCCTCCATCCATCCATCCATCGATCCGTCCATCCATCCGTCTGTCTATATTTTTTTCTCTCGTAACACTCACCGTATTGTTCCAGCTGTCTGTGATAATCGAGGCTGCCTTTCCCGTCACAAAGATGCCCCTGATTCTCGGGGTCCCAACCCCGATTACTCTCCTTACAGCTAGGTGGCTCGGCAGTACAGCTTTCCTTCTGGTTTGACTACTTTGATTTACTAGCAGAAAGAAGCTCATCACCCACAACAGGCAGCAAGGTTGTCGCTCCCAATGTTGGGTGTAGCTTGCGATTTTATTACATGGTAGAGTCGCAGATAAGGAGCCTTGCCTACCTTTCTCTTCAGAAGTTTAGAGGGGAGACAGGTAAAACGAAATTATTGCAAAAGAAGCAGGGGACGTATTGTACCACAGCTGGCATAAAAAAAGTGAATTTTACACATATTAGACTTTTTTATTTGTTTATTCTCCACTTTCCATGTACTAGTTCTTTATTTCATTTGCAGGAGGGACGGACGGAGCGAGTGGACAGCTGGAGAAGTTTCCAGACGACGAAGAAAAAGAGCAAGAAAGGTTTTAAACCTTTTAAGCCGCCCAGAAATAACCCCGAGCAGAGATAAAATGCAAATGTATTTTCCATGTGGTGATGCCTCAGTTACTGGGTTACTTTTGAGAATCCACGTTTTCACGCCAATTTAGTGGTAATACACAAGTCGGTTGGTATTTGGATGAAATTGCCCTGAACGAATTGTGTAGGGCAGTTAATAAACGTCTTAGCAAAATATCTCTGCATAGAGATTTATGTGATACCTTCACGAAGAATGTACCGAAAGTTTTTTAAAAATTCAGGGAAAACTAATTCAAATGAGCTTGTTTGAAAATATAGCGAAAATATTGGTACATTGGTAATGGTACCCGTTCTAACTCCTAAGTAAAATACTGGTTATTCATTTCTTCAAAAAGGAACAATGGGTTGAGAAGAATTTTTTTATAGCTCCCTGTATATGTTATTGAATCTGGAGCTTTTCGAGGGACATTTTCAATCATTATTGTTGTTTAGAGTTCACAAATGTAAACAACAGGACTTCATTTGTTAAGGTTTTACTGTGCACAGATAGTTTAAGTAAGCAGGGTGGCCAAAAGGTAGCTGAAAGGACATAAACGTTGATACCCCCTCCTCGTTATATTGTAACATGAGGCATTAACAAGCTAAACAGTTTTGTATATATTAACTGCGCTGTTATCACAACCCAATTGTTGTTGCGTGTTTCAAACTGGGCTGTAGATCCTTGTGTCGAGGTTAAAAAAGGAACTTAGGCGATCGACGTTGATCTGTGCGTTTTTACTAGTCCCATCTAGGTTTTCTTAAAGCTTTTTTTTTAAAAGTGATGTGCTAAACGCATATCTTGCTTTGAAAAATGTAAAATTTGAACAACACTCAAACTGGAGATCGGAATTTGTAAAAGGGAAAGTGATCTGTTTTCACAGAACGTTATGGTCTTTATATTCTTGCGTGTGGAGGATGTGACTTGTTTTAAGGCAAGTTTACAATTCGCGTGTGTTTTAAGGAAAGTGTACAAGTCGCTCGAATTAATCACTGGACACAGGAGCATAAAGAAATTTAATTTTTCTCAATTAATCCTCGGGGACTGGTCAGAGCTTATCCTGGACTTAACAATTAGTAAGCCCTTGGACTTAACTTATAGCGAACGACCTTGGAAACAAAGAACGTTTTTCCTGTAAACGGCATTCACACTTTTTCCTGACCAATTGGACAAAATATAAACCTGCCTTTTAGTGTACTTTTTTCCCCCACTTAAGCGTGATGAAATTAAATGGTCATTTGTCCCCAGCAGTAGGTGGTCAAGAGCTGCGAGCAGAGAGTGCCCGTTACTAACCACTTTTTATAGCATAAATCCATGTCCGGTTTTTGTATGTTAAAAGGTAGCTACTGCATATTGAGTTATTATTTTTACTCCCCACAAGAGGCTAACGAAATTGGTTTACTTTTGACCACCGTGTTTATCAGAGACCAATCCTGTAACCCATTATGATGATGAAATAACTGTTTGAATCGGTTTTCTTTTGGAAAACAAGTAAGTTATCTGCTGGACAGTATTATGGATATTGTTACGATTATCTGGAGCTTGTAAGTGTATTGTACTTTACTAATAAGTGAAGTAGTTACCCTCCGAAAATTCAGAGTATTCGTCGTTGTATTGTTTGCTTGCAGTTTTAATGACGTTTTATTATATGCAGTTAGGTAAACCTTCCGTATTCCATATTGAGCCTGACGACGAGATTAAAGGCGTCAATCCATGAAAGTGGTCATCATTGACAGGTGATCTTTGTTGACAAGTACACTTGTATACCTCGTAATATACCTTACCTTAGACCTTAGGTCCTCCTGTCTCTAGTGAGACATTGGGCAGCAAGACGGCGCCAGCGGACTCGATCCTTGGCCAGAGCTTGAATGTTTCGGACATAAATCTTTCTATCGCGCAGATCGCTTTCGAAAGTGGCTTGCCAAATTGTTACCGGCCTGTTCAATAACCATGGTGTACACTGATACGAGTCTGTATGTACGCAAGGTTAATTGGGCAAAGCATCTAATAAGTGCGTTCATATGCTCAGAACTTGCTTTGTTCTCACACATGAATTCCGGAGTACAGTCAGATTTGAGTTTAAAAATTTACTTTAAGCAATTTCTCTCTCGACTCATTTGTCGTTCGGTTGTTACCCCACGTTAACAAACTGAGCTTGCTGTGTAGTATTTGTATTTTGCGCTGGAGATAAATATTTTATCATCGGTACAGAAAAGACTGGATTTAGTTTTAGCTCGCATGCGAGAGACATAATCGCCCACTTACTGCTGCGCAAAGAATCTGCTTTTTCATTGCAGTGAATTGTTTTTTCTAATAGTTTTTACCCATGGATTACAGTTTTCTGTATCATTAATTTCGCTCTATTCGATCATTCTATTTGAAACCATTAGCCACGCACCATCTTTTTGCTTATTTGGATATATTATATTAAAAGAACCACTTCCAAATTTGACATGATTTACAGTAGTTTTTAAGATAGAAGCAAATGAATTTGTCAATTTTTTTGGGGAACACTTAAGATTTGCTGTTAGTATTTTCATGTGCTCTCTGTACCTGATCTACAAAACCAATCCAAAAGTGATAATTGTATCGACAAGAAACAATTAGATGGTTATATCTGACTGTTACCATCTGTTTATCTTCTTTCAAGCACCAAATCTAATTTGATTTCATGGATGTTGCCCTCAGATACACTTTTGCGCCAATGAGATGGTATTACAGTTGCACAAAATGGCGTAAACTATTGGTGCTTGTCATATATTGATGTGATCAAATAAATAATTGCTATCTTTGAAACTAAATACGTAATGGTGTCAAATTTGGAAATGGATCGTTTAACATCGTGCTGAAAATATAGCAAAATTTGAGATTGTGGTTGACATTGCATGGTTATTTAACATGGAATGGCCCTATATTAACTAGCTTTTATTACATCATAACCTCTAGTATTTTAATAGCCACGTAGCACAGTTTATCACCAAACGTGATAAATCTTGTCACAAAACCTTGCTCGCTCATTACCATGCCTGTTGCCGCATTTCATTTTTTGAAACACTATGGTTGAAATGAAAAGGTCATCTCTACGACAGATGTCTGTACACGTACGTAGTTTGTCAAGCCCCATGATATGGTTATAATTTGCATGTTTTAGCTGGATTTTGCATCGAGCGTTTTTTATACCACTCCTGCGACCTAGTCAGATTTGCCTTCTGTCGGTACTCCACAACGTTTTTTGTTTTCAATGTAGGTACATATAACTTAACTGTGGCTTATTGTGACAAGTCTATCAATGAAATCGGGGAAATTTTCTCTACTTGTAGTGAGCACTCTACATCCATTAATCTTGCAGCTTTGAGGATTCAGACTCGCTCAAAATGCGTCCACCATTTCAAATACAACGGATTTTGGGAAGACAGTGTAAAGCCTTTGATTTGAGTTTACAAATTACTTTGGGACTCAGATTTCTAGTCCATTTTCCAGTGGCTCTTTGGTTGCTGGTTATAACAGTCTCTTGTGCAATTTTTATAATACCATGTTTTCTTGTTCATTAAACCAATCTGATGCAGCCACCAAACCAGTTCGCTTAAGTTGGGAAAATGAAATCTTCCCACTACCTAATTTGTTAAGCTTTTTTCCCACAGTGGCCATTAACCTTTATGGCCCAGTTCACTCATTAACGTGTACCCCGATAAAGACTTATCAGACCACACGTGTTGATCTGCAATCAATGAATTCAAAAACCTATAAAGATTCAAAGTACTTATGGGAGCCTACTCTCACTTATCCTCTGCGAGCCATGGATGGCTCATAAGGCTTGACAACATCATCCGTCATCTCTCTCTGTCTTTTGCTATGTTCCCAACTTCGTTCCATGGTTGCCATCCCAGATCATTTCTTTCTGCTTCCGCACTCCTCCGCCATGTTCGTGGGCGTCCTCTTTCTTCTTTCTTCTGCTGCCTATGTTAAGGCTACTCTGCAGCTATCATTTTGTGGCTTTCGCAGAGTATGTCCAATCCATCTCCATCTCCTGCACCTTGGGATCTCTCCTACTGGACTGGTCTTCATCCTGAGGTAGAGCTCATTGTTTGTGATTTTTGTGGGCCGGAGGATACGGAGAATCCTTTTCAGACATTTTCTCTGTAATATTTCCAGTCTGGTGACATCATTTTCATTTAGATTCGATGTCTCTCTTTCATACAGTAGCACGGACATTACGTTGCTGTAATACACTGGAATTTTGGTCTTACTGCTGTATTGGTTTGACTTCCAGAGTGGATTAAGCATGGCAAAAGCTTTTCCTTGTGCTTTAGTCTTAACACCTTGATCTTGTCTGTGTTGATTTTGAGGCCGATGTTTTCAGCATATTTACATAACTTTTCAGTTTTCTCCTGCTTATGTTGGTGCATGCTGGGTAGGAGGGCGAAGTCTGCTGTCGTCTGCATAGCGTACGTCTTCAACCTGGGTGGTAAACGTCCATCTCATTCCTGTTTTCTTTGCCGTTGTTGCTTTCCTCATGATCCAATCTACAGCAATAATGAAGAGAAAGCCTTATATCACACAGCCTTGTCGAACTCCAGTTTTTACAGAGAACGACTCTGACGTCTGCCCGTTGTTAATGAAGCGACTACTACTTTCTCTTTACATTTCCTTTATGATCTCAATGAAGAGATCTGGAACTCCATAAAACTTCAGAATCTTCCAGAGTTTCTCTTTGTCGATGCTATCAAAAGCTTTACGGAAGCCAATAAAGTTAATGTATAGTGATGCTTGCCACTCAATGCGCTGTTCGACAATATTTCGAAGTATGAAAATCTGCTCAGCTGTCCCGTGTACTTTTCTATAAGCTGCCTGCTCGTTTCTCAGTTTTTCTTCTGCTTTTTTCCTAATTCTTTCTAAAACAACTCTGCAAAAGACTTTCCCAGGTATTGAGAGCTGGGATATTCCTCTACTATTATCACATTTAGTTAGGTCACCTTTCTTTGGTACTTTAGATATCATTCATTTCTTCCAGTCACTCGGCATATTGATGTTCTCTCTCACTTTCTCAAACATGTGCAGTAATGTCTTGTATGTGATCTTGCTTCCAGCTTTTAACATTTCTCCGCTGATGTTATCTACTCCTGCTGCTTTATTGCTCTTCACCCTTTTTTATTATCTTCACTTCCTCTTCTGTGAAGGGGCCTGTGTGGATTTCTTTGATGGTTTCAACATTATTGATCTCAAACTCATCTTCCTCCACACTTTCGTCACATTCATTCTCAATGTTTGATACTTCTTCGAAAGGTTCTTTCCATCTTTTAAGTATCTGACCATCGTCAATGAGTAGCTTACCAGTTTTGTCTCTCGCAGCAGCTGCTGATTCTTTTTTTTATTGTTGCACAATAGCTTCGTAATCCTGTACAGAGTTTCCATGTCATTGGTCTTTTTGCTGTATGCTCCGCTTCTTCAGCGAGCCCAGTTATCATCTTATGTTTATCTGCTCTGACCTTTTCTTTACACTCTTGTCCATCTCACAATACTTCTGTTTTTTGATAGCACGAATTCTCTCTGATCTTGCACAGTTCATCTCATTTTTCATTTTCTTCCTTTCGTCTATAGCTTTCCAAGTTTCACTGCTTATCCACTCTTTATGCTCCTTCCTTTTTCTACCCAAGATGTTTTCGGCTGTCTCTGATAAGATTGTGGTGAAATCTTCCCATTCTTTTTGTATGTTTGCCTCTTCCATGGCTATTTCCATGTTCTCACCCAGTGCTTCAAACCTGTTTTTCAACTCTACTGTGAATTGCTTTTGCATGTCTTTTTGTTTCAAACGTGCAGTGTTAAATGTTACCCTTCTGCTGGTGTTCTTGAGTTTGTGTCTTGAGCGTCTAAGCTTCACTTTGCCGACCACAAGGTTAGGGTCAGTTCCAGCATCTGCACCCCTCATGGCTCGTACATCAGCGAGAGACCTCCTGTATCTGCCATTGATGATGAAGTGATCCATTTGGTTTTTGTCTCTGCTGTTTGGTGAGGTCCATGGCTATTGGTGAATGTTTTTGTGCTTGAAGTACGTGCCTCCTATCACTAGATCGTTTTCTTCACATAACTCGATAAGTCTTTCACCATTCTCATTCATGATGCCTCTTTCCCTAAAACTTTCTTTNAACGTGCAGTGTTAAATGTTACCCTTCTGCTGGTGTTCTTGAGTTTGTGTCTTGAGCGTCTAAGCTTCACTTTGCCGACCACAAGGTTAGGGTCAGTTCCAGCATCTGCACCCCTCATGGCTCGTACATCAGCGAGAGACCTCCTGTATCTGCCATTGATGATGAAGTGATCCATTTGGTTTTTGTCTCTGCTGTTTGGTGAGGTCCATGGCTATTGGTGAATGTTTTTGTGCTTGAAGTACGTGCCTCCTATCACTAGATCGTTTTCTTCACATAACTCGATAAGTCTTTCACCATTCTCATTCATGATGCCTCTTTCCCTAAAACTTTCTTATGGTTTTTGTTGTTACAACCCACTTTGGCATTTGCGTCTTCCATAACGATCAGAATGTCATGCTTTGGTGTTGACTCGATCTCTTTCTGCAGTTGTTCACAGAAATCATCCTTCTCCTCTTCATCTGCATCGTTTGTAGGGCAGTAGATCTGAATGATGGTGGCTTTTACATATTTTGAGTTGAATCTAGCACTAATGATCCTTTCATTCACTGGATTCCACTTGATTAGACATTTCCTGGTCTCAGGATGAGCCTACTCTTGCCGTGGCCTTTTTTATTTCACTTGTGGCTACACTGTATAGACAAGATGATTTTGTCATATTTGGTTTCCATGCTTTTGAAACCTGGTTACAATAGCTTCCACTTAACATTGGGGTTTAATTTGGAATCGTTAAAGTTTTTGTGTAATCAAGTGAGGATGGTAGATTCCGGTAGATTAAAGCCAATAAATAAAAACGAGAAAAATCCATACGTTTACGATAATTATTCGATTTACCGCACCCTACTCGAAAAACCGCACACTTTGGAACTCAAAAAGTTAATAAGCGCACTCTCTTTCAACAACCGCACCCTTTTTTCAAAGTAAAAAAATTGAAGGTCAAGAATAAAAGCACTAAAAACATATATTTTAGTGAGTATGTTCTATTAGGTTTTTAAGATCTTGTGCGTAAATCAACAATTTTCAAATGTTTACAGATATCTTTGCATTTGTCAATTTCACTTTTGAAATTGAATGTCGACGTTGATACTTTAGACATTTAATGTTTTGTAAGTTTACTTCGTACTGTTTGTACTGATCAAAATGTTTTTGACATTTAATGCTTTATAAGTTGACTGACTTTCCCAATAAGTGCACTCCCTTGAATAAGTGCACCCTTTAGAATCCCCAGAATTATTTAAGGACAGCGTGCGCTTAATCAAATAATTACGGTAGGTCCAATAATACATAAACACTGCGCTGAAGTGGCTTCTATTTAACCCTAACCCCACACGAGTAAAGATTGGTCACGTTGATACTAAATAATCGCCCTGCAAGGTGTACCATGTTTTTCCTCACCTTTTATTTCTACTTGCTTGTTGATTTTCCATTTTCAAGATTGAGTTGGTTAAATTGTGAAATTGTTACTGTTGTGAGCTAAGTGTTACTTTAAATTTGACTGTTCAACTTCTCCGATGCTGTCCGTAAGTCCGAACCTATTGAACGTTGAAAAATCGGCAATTTGATTTGTAAAAATAATTTGGCATGGAAGCGACATAATGCCTTACGTCGATGGCAAGGTCCACTGAAGGCATGACAGGTGATAGTAAAGTAGAAAATGAATTAGTCGGGTTTAGGAAACTTGGTAAATATCTTTTCTGTTTGCTGGCCATGGGGCGCCGGATCCCAAAATATGCACCGATTTACAATTTTAAAGATAATCTTAATCCCCGTTTGACATTAGTGTTTAATAGAAAACCGTTTGGTGTTAAGCGCTGTCACATATGCTTCGCTACCATAGGTCATCTGACATTTGACAAGACGATCATAAAAAGTCCTATTGTCAGCTTATTCGTCACTGAGGAGTAATTTCTGTTGGAGTTAAAATCCCCAATTACGAGTTGCACAATTTCAAAGTTCTGAACAACTCACTCTTCGGACTTAATTGCCACAAAGCTGTTTACATCTAATCCTAAAAATAAAGCTGTCAAATTTTGCGACAAATGTTGTTTCTAGTAAAAATTGCATAACAATGATCGCAACAATAATAATTACACGGAGGAAGACGTTGAATATCATGTTGTTTAGTTTGTTTTTTGTTGTAGTTTTGTTTTAACATCTTTTACCCCTGTAAGTGCACTTCAGAGTGACTTTGTTTTGACATTAAGAATTTCTTGGCCGGTTACCCTTCCTGGCGCCAACCAACGTCTTTCTTTTGTAGTTACAAATTCTTCTCGTCCACTCGGGGGATATCATGTTTACAGACGTAATATGGAATAATACGCGTGAAATGTGACTAATCATGCAACATGCAGCTTAACCCGGGGCAATAGAAACAAGGAACGAGACTAAAAGTTAGTTATGGTAAGAATGTTGTTATTGGTACTCCGCATATATCACTAAAGCAACATCTAAAGGAATTGGAGAAATGGACGAACGGCGCATACATAAGGTATCAAGTGAAAAGTGTACTACGATTGACTGTGATGTTTACACAGGTGAGTCTGTAAAGAGTAATCAGTGTGTTGAAGATGATGGTGGGAAGAGGAGGGCCGAAAAATGAATGGAGGGATCAGGCGAACGAATTAAGCCTACAAGTTCAGGTAGGTCAATTTGATAAGGCTGTTGGAGGCGAACAGTAAATAATCATACCGATCCCTTCCATGAAGAAAAAGGGTTTTAAGCACGACGGTAAATAGCAACGAGACGAAAATATCATGGAGCTCTAAGCCAAATTTAGTAGCCCGGTATAACAGTAGTGTACAACGAATCTCACGAAAGCCCGATTTAATATCATTTGGGCAACATTCAAGGCCAGTTTAAGGATTGTACTGTCCCAGCGCAGGTTAGGGACGCTACCCCATTTGTCAGTCATTAAATATTCTAGCAAAATCCAGAGTATTAATTCTTTTCTTAGTCGGTAAAAAAGATGGTAAAAAAAGTTGATAGGCATGAAATTCTGTGGAAATCAAGGGAACAAAAATAGGACAAAGCGCGAGACTGCTTCACTTGTTGATGAATTAGTTCAAGTTACAGCTGTTAAACCATTTACAATTGTGAGCTCGTGCATTACTTTGGACAGAAAAAGATGTCTATTTATGGTTACCCCTCCCAAGTTAACAAAACACATCATTGGGTAAGAAACCTCGATCAGAGTGCACAATAGTAGTACAAGACAGCAACAATGCCAAGGAACGAATGCGTAAACAGGAGCATTGAATTCCAGCTGCAAAGAACACAGTCGTGTATTAACAATCTGTTCAAGACAATTTAGGTTTCGACAATATATTTATTATATTTGTAAGTGCCCGTGGCAAGCAGAGCACATACGAAAACTTTATGCACATACTACTATTGAATAACAAAAAGAATACTTGTTAAAATCAGTCTATCGTAATAGTTACGGGGCGTGTTTCTGTTACAGGTAATGATTTACTAGTCGCTGTGGTGGCAGAGTCGTTAGTCGACTTGGTACCTGCCATTTGAATTGTACACAGAGCCACGCGTTTCGGGGCTTTGGCCACAACTTTGCCCTTCTTCAAACTAGTGCTTTGTAATTCTATATCATCCTTATTATTAGAATGGCTGTCAACCGGAAATATTTCAGAACCAGAATTTTTTTCTTGCTGGAGGTCTGTTGTGGCATTAGTTAAAAAATTGTTTTTTCCTATGAAATCAGTTCCGTTGATAGCGGGTGTCCTGAAACCTTTGCAGGATTCATCTTGCGTTTGAGGTGGCTCACCAGATCCTGCATGGGTGTTGTGCACCTCCCCACTCTTTACTTCACCATTCACATCGTTCACACTGTCCAGTACGTTCTTTGTACAGCTTGGAGACGAGAGTTCTACAATTTGCATTCTCTTCGGTGCTTTCAGAGGGGCCTCTAGCACTTGTTTGGATTTATCCGAATTCAAAGTAATTAAGGTGACTCTCTTCGGTGCTTTCGAGCTTCCAGTAATTCCAGTGTTGTCACTCTTATGTACACCGCTGTTGCGTTCGGAAGTCTTCACATTAGTGTCATCGATTTTCGCGGAATGCGTAGGATCCTTAAAACCCTCCTTTAACGCCACTGTGGACAATGGTCCATTAACAGGCAGGAGTTCAACTCTTTTAACAGGTTTTGTGGATTCTGGTTGGATTCTGACATCCACCGGTTTCGTCGATAAAGGCGAAGTCGCACATACATCATCGTCAATAATATTTATAACCTCCACCGATTTTTCTGACATTAAATTGACTCTCCGAGGTGGTTTTGAGCTGTTCGTGGAGCGAGGTGATCCAGTGGCACCCATTGCCTTCAAACTTTGCTTGGCAGCCGAGGATTCTAAACGGAACAGAAATTAGATGAAACGTATTAGTTTGGCGTTTATGGGGAAACGTATAATAAATACATTTAAGCCGGGAGCAATTCTGACGTGGTAAAATAGCAGGTCTGTGCGAAATAGTCGCGAAAATTGCGATATTATGTAACAAAGGATTCTATACATAAAACATTTACACAACGAAAAGAGACTAGATTAGGTCCGTAAATCTTCAAATCCAAAACTTCGCCTATTTGGGAATCTCATCGATCAATTTTCGTTATTCAAGAAGGATTTAATGTCTCTAAAATACCCATCCTGGTTGTGACCCATGGTTTTGAAACGGAGACACTAAAAGAATCCTGTGTTAGAGAAGTTGTTACACAAAGCCGTTACGAAGGGCGCGAGTACAGAAAAAAACCCCAACAAAACAGTTTGAACAGAGCTGCAGGAAATAGAAAAAATTGGTTCCCAGATTATGACATTCTTTGGAGAAAGAAAGGAATACCATCCATTTAAAAGACGAATTCTGAACCAAGTATTGAAGGAAAGCGAAGGCGATGAGACCTCAAAAGAAATGGGGTCAAACAATTATAAACCGTTCGGTTGAATAAGAAAAGCTTCTGTTGCTGTAGGAGATACGAGTTAGGTTTCGGGCGGCTATACATTCGGGAACAAGCAACCTAAGGACAACGGTGACACTATATTCTTGGGCTTGGTAAAACACCACTTCGTCTTCAAAAAATCAACAGCTTGTAAATACAATATAATTCACAGCCACACTTTATAAGCTGTCCTAGATATAGAAAATTTTGACTGTTGCGATCTCGAAAGTCCTCCTTGACATGGATAAGGCTGATATTTTTTCGTAAAGTAACATAATTTGGAAATATTATTACACGATTAAATATTAAGGAAGTATGTCTAGAAAATGCTTTCCAAAAGTTAAGTAAGATATCGAAGCATTAATAGGCCCCTACCAAAAATAGATTACTCCAAATAAACCTTGGTGTTTAGATTTGGGCCCTTACGTAATGCAATATTACTTTAAAAGCATGGGGAATTTTGGCAGTCGCTTGTGTATGACAAGACAGGTCACTCACGTAAGGAAGCATCAACCCTTGACCCTTCCTGTTACGAAACAATTGTGTTGTTATAAGATTTAGGGGTAATGTAGGGAGTTACTGATTGGTATGACAAGACATCTACATATTTAAGTTATAAAATCATTCTCACACCACTAAAGCAAAGGGAGGCAAAATTGACCACTTGAGCTGAAAAGAAGGGGATAAAAAGTATTGGACACAAGGGGCTTTAGGGTTCGGGTTAGGCCCAGCCGACAGTGAGTTGGTGACGACTTCTTTAAATCAGCCCAACTCAGTCAAAGGTATACACGAACATCAACTGATGCAGTCAGCAAGAAAATAAATATTTAGGGTTTCCTGAGATTTGTCCATTACTGCTACCAGCCATTTATTTATAAACGCAACGGACAAAACTACAGAGTATTAGGCATCTGAAAACCTTCAGGAAAGAAAATGGTCTGCATGACGGCTCTCAAACTTAGCACTCAACTCGTCGATCTTGGAAATGTTTCTTTTCCAATGTCTAGTGTCCCCTTGAATCTGTTGCAAAAACTTTCCTTTGTGATTCTGTACGTGGAGCTAAATTTATCATTCTTTGTTTCCAATAAGGCAGAGATTATCCTGAAACATGCCATACCATTCTGGCCAACTGCAATTTACCTCAGTGTTTCTCTGCGTCTCTCGGCATGTCAGTCTTTCTCTGTCAAAGTCAGCTCCCCCCCCCTTCCTTCCCCTCCCCCTCTNCCTCTCTCTCTCTCTCTCTCTCCCCCTCTCCCTTCCCCTCCCCCTCTCTCTCTCTCTCTCTCTCTCTCTCTCTCTCTCTCTCTCTCTCTCTCTCTCTCTCTCTCTCTCTCTCTCTCTCTCTCTCTCTCTGATTTCCGTTTTCCCAAGGTTCTCTTGATTCAACAATATGTCAGGGGTTAACTTCAGTACACTTATGCAATGCAATGGAATTGGGTACTTAATCCCTGAATATCAGGTTAAATTTATTTTTTTCCCCTGGATTTAATTTCTCTGCAAGACCTAAAGCTTGACAAAGGGTCATATCTACAGCAAAAAAAAATTTCAAGGAAAGGAATTCCTTTCTATTTCCACTAAATTGCTTTTTGTTGCTGCAGTTTCTTATTTTAAATATCAAAATACTACTAGAATTAAGGCACAATACAGCAGCTCTCTAGTGTGCCTCAATGGGAAATTCTGACACTTGCCACTTTTAAATCTGCAATTTTGAGACGAAGAGTTGAGAAAGCGAAAGTACTTATTGTAAAAGTGAAAAAGATTATCCTGACACAATCAGTTTTCAAAAATTACAATACAAGAAAGTAACGGGTGACCAAAGGAAGCTGAAAAGACCAGGTGAGGGAGATACAAAATATGAAAAAATGTGCAGCCAGCAATAATATTTTTCTCGTTAACTCAAAAGAAAATGGAAAAATGGGTTATATCCACCAAATGACAAAGCATAAGCGCAATTGATTAAAAATTAAAAATCGATTCCAAATTTCGGTATATTGGAAACAAACACATCTAATCACCTGTCTGGGGAGATCTTTTCTTCACCTTGTCCTGTGAATCTGTGGGTGGTGAGGCAGACTTAGGTCTCTTCCTCTTTTTTGATGACATAACCAACATTTCTAGAGTTTGCTGGCCTGGACTTGCTTTAGGGGAAGCTTTCTCCTTTGTTTTCTGCAGCTCTTTCACTCCATTTGTAGCACGAGGTGACAGCAAATTTGTTGGGATGTTATCCACACAAGATTTGCTTTGATCAGCACTTGACATTTGCTCGGCCTGTTTCCTTCTTTCTATTAGTTTCTCTTTCTCTATTTGATATTCAACTGGATTATACGTGACAGGAATACCAAGTTCATTTTCGGAGAAATACACAATGGAACAATAACCATCTTCAGATGACAAAACCAATAAACGACCATCTGAAGACCATGTGATATCGGTGAGGAATGACAAATGAACATGTTTGACAACACCAAATGGATAATAGTGCTGCGTATCGTATAGCAACAATGAATCAAGCGACAATACTGCGAATATTTGTCGATATGGCAACCTGTAGCATGGAAAACAATTTCTCAAGTTAAACTTAAAAATTGTGACAAAAAACAAAAGCTGGTGAAACTATTTTTGGTGTGACAGCATTACTAGCACTGGGAGTAGTAGTAGTAAAAGTAGCAGAACTAAAGCCAATATTACACCCAGGTAACAGTTACCACTAAAACTACTCATGCCATTACTTTTCCTACCGCTGGTGCCACCACTCCCTTCTACACCTATCACTACAACTACTATTATTCCTGAAAATACTGTCTGATCTATTATGCCTGTTACTAAAAATACCAATACAACCACTATTGCAATTGTTGCTACGATCACTATTACTACTACGACTTAACGGACGACTTCTAGCAGTAATAGTATTACCACTACCAATAGTAGTTTTTATCACTGCTTTTTCTCTTGCTGTCATTACTACTACTACTACTACTACTACTACTACTACTACTACTACTACTACTACTACTACTACTACTACTACTACTACTAATAATAATAATAATACTATTATTATTACTATACTACTACTGCTACTACTACTGCTACTACTACTGCTACTACTGCTACTACTGCTACTACTACTACTACTACCACTACTACTACTACTACTACTACTACTATTATTACTATACTACTACTACTACTGCTACTACTACTACCACTACTATTACTACTACTAGTAGTAGTACTACTACTGCTACTGCTACTACTACCACTACAATTACTACTACTACTACTACTACTACTACTACTGTTATTACTATACTATACTACTGCTACTACTACCACCACCACTACTACTACTACTACTACTACTACTACTACTACTCTTATTATTACTATACTGCTACTGCTACTACCACTACTTACAACTTTATTGAGTAGCCACTACTTTCTAAGCAAAAGAAATACTAAAAAAAACCCAAACAATAGTAGAAGCAAGCTAAGTTCTCCTTTGTCTAACTTGCAGTCACGTGTACCTCACAAACCTTCTTTTAATGTTACCAAGTATAACAAAATACACATTCAATAAAAGTAAAATTTGCAAAACGTGACTAATTTAGAATGCTACATTAGGAAAAGTGAAATATTGACATCGGCATGTCACTCTCTATTGTGATTATTGCGTATGACTTTGTTGAATCCTGGTCATCTGTGACCGACTCTTGCCCGGATGTTACTTCCAACATTGCAGACTTATTACCATAAAAAACTAAACGTTAACATTTGATAAATACAAAAACAACAAACCAACAAGCAAAAGTATTGGCACTCATTGGTGGCGAATCTGCTAAGATATCATGTACAAAAGATTTTAATTTTTTACGACTTTTATACCACGAATATTTCCGATCTTGAAAATGTTTTTCCACTAATGATAAAAACAAAACAGCTTTACATACTTTGGATTAAATTACAAATTTTTTTCTTACCCAAGAAGATTAGGTGTTTCCTCTGAATCTTCCTTTTCATTCTTGGTTAATTCGAATACAAGTGGGCAAAAACAAACTGCTGTAGCTGCTTTTTTCATACTGGGCAAATGGTAAATGGGTCTTTTAACAAGAAATAATAAAAAAATGCATGAGAGAACGGTCGAATGTGAAGGGCATAAAAAGTAAACATATGCTCATTTCAAGGGTTTTCAAGCCTGAAGCAGCTTAGCGTTGTATTCATATATATATATATATATATATATATATATATATATATATATATAT
>RDPX01000076.1:78106-126192 GCA_003991215.1 Morbakka virulenta | reverse complement strand
TTAATCTATTTTTCAATGACTTTTGAGCTCTTCCCAAAGCCCCAATAACTATTGGTATAACAGTTACTTTCTTGTTCCATAGAACTTTTAGTTCTCTTGCCAAATCTTGATATTTCTCTCTTTTTTCTCTTTCTTTCATTTAAATTCTGTGATTTCCAGGTATTATACTGTATATTATTATATATATTATTATTACATTATTAGTATTACTACTACATATTATCATAATTATTATCATTATCATTATTATCATCACCATTAGTTATCATTAATATTATATAATTTTGAAATTTCAAACTTTATGGTTTTGTTTTCTTTAACATGTTATAGTTATATTTTGGCGATTAAATAAGAAGAGAAAGTTAAAAAAAACAAAACTACCGAGCTGTTACACACCATCTAGTGACGGATAGGTAAAAAACCTCCATTCGACGCCCAGCGACAACCCGAGCAAGATTAATGCAAACAGATGTACCCTGGTCACAACAGTAAGTTAAAATAGATAACCAAAATAAAACGAAAACATTCCTTTAAGCTTGCAAGTAACATCCCACAACAAATTAGAGAAGCTGCATGGCTTAAGCGGTTGTTGTTGTATGACAAGTACTCATAAAACCAGTACTCCCAACTCATAACCTGATAACTGACAATACATAGAAAGATAACTTAGCACTAGTACTAAGCGTGGTATAGCGGCATCAAATTTAGACTGCATCTTTGTTATCGCCCTTTTTGGTGACAAAACAACAGTCAATAGACCCCTAAATTTTATGTTGTGATGTTTGCACAACGGCAATTATTATTATTATCTATTTTCACACTTTGTGTTTGGCTGTTCTTATTGCCGAGTTCTAGGCGGATAGGCATATTATAATTATGATGAAGTATTTCTATACGTATGCGTTTCAGTACAATTACCTACCGGGTCACCCCAGTGACCTGGGGCAGATAAAAGTCCTATGGGACATGACATGAACATAAACGGGGCGACTGACATATTACAAAGAGTATAAAATAATTATGACAAGGAAGTAAAAAACATCATTGGCACGAAAATTAAAAAACGATTGTCATATTATTGCAAACCATTAAAAGTATAAAAAATTTGTAAAAAGGCTGTATGAAAAAAAACCCCAGAAATGTTTATGACTTCTGCAGTATCAAATTGACAGTGCTTTTCCAAGAATATGAGCAGTGCCAGTGAGGACAATTTTCTGAGTTCTTGTACTCTATGCTTTCCAGGTACTTCCTCTATATATTTTTCAGTCCCCTTCTTAATCATCCCCAGTGCCCCGACAATGACCGGAACAGTTCTAGCTTTGACGTTCCACATTTTTTGAATTTCTATTTCTAGGTCTTTATACTTGCTTAATTTTTCGAATTCCTTAACTGAAATGTTTTTATCACTTGGCACTCATGTCAATTAATGTACGCATTTTGTTTTTCCTATCTTTTATTATGAGGTCAGGACGGTTGGCTTGAATCGTCCGGTCAGTGTTGATCGGAAAGTCCCACACAATAGTGGCATTTTCTCCTTTCGTGACTGGTAGTGGATGGTGTTCATACCAGTTGGGGTTGATTTCAATACTAAAGTGTTTGCATATACCCCAGTGAAGATACTGCCCAACACGGTCGTGCCGTTTGACATACTCATTTGGAGCAAGTACAGCCACTGATGAGTTGCATATTGATCTACATCAGGGTCTTGGCTTCGGAGACCATACTGTCCAAGCAGAGCTTTCTGGCTCCAATGATCAGTAAGCTGTTTCTGTGCTTTCCTTTTAGCATTCATTTTAACTTTCCTCGCAGTTTCTGTGAATTAACGTCCATCTTCATCTTCTTTGGTTATTTCTACACCTAATTCCTTTTCAAATTTTTGGGATTCTTTGTAAACCGAGTGCAGTTTTTTACTCCTTTCATGCCTGCTTACTAGATTTAACATCCAATCATATTTTGGTTCAAGATATTGTTTGAATTCCATTGTCGTGGTTTTATAAGACATTTCAAATGGTATCAGTCTACGTCCCCCTTCGCGTCTAGGCAAATAGAGACGATCAACATCTGCTTTGAGGTGGAGCATACCAACTGACGTGAACAGTTTTCTATTTTTGCAGTCCATACGTTTAATGTCAGGAGGGTTCAAGTATATTATGTTGTAACTGTATTGTACAACTGGTACAGCAAGGGTGTTTATTGCCTCAATTCTGTTTTTTGAGTTAAGCTCGATTTAAAGCACTAACCTAACTGCTTAAGTTCTTACTCTTTCTCCTGCTGTCCTCTAGAATCATTTTGTTTATTAGAAGCTGATCCTTGCATCCATATGAGTTCCTTTTGCACCCTTTCTGTTCCTGAGGAAGGGTCAAGTTTTGCTCAAGGAAATTATACATTCTGTCACTGATTACTGATGTTAAAATCTTATAGGTTGTGGTCAAGCACGTAACAGGGCGATAGTTTTTCGGGTTCTTAGTATCGACTGATTTCGGGAGAAGACTAGTGTCATTCGTTTTAGCAAGTAAGTAAGTTGTACCTTGGCATAACCATTTAGGTGTTGAATTTGGTTCAGTCAACGTTTCATCAAACATTGAAGCCAAACTAGAATGCATAGAGTGTAAGGTGTCTAGCCAGAAATTTGGTACTTGGTCTATTCCTGGAGAGTTCCACTTCTGCGACGTTTTTAGCGCTTTTGCAATGTTATCAGTGCTTATATTATCCCATTGTTGTTCAGGGGTATCGGTAGCATCTCTTTCCAGATCCTTTATCCATTGAGCTTCTTCATTACCCCAAATAATGTTCCAGAAATTTCTGACCTGGTCCTCTGATGGTATTTCCTCTACATTAATGGACGCTTTCCGATTTCTCCGTAAAACTTCTTCGCATCTGTTTCAAAAATCTTGTTTTGTCTATAAAAATTGTTTCTTTTAGTGAAACGACGTAGTCTTTGGGCTTTAACTTGTAATTTTTGTTTGAGCTCCTCTTTAATAGGGGGTACCTGTTCTTTATTTCTTAAGTGATATTTTCTTATAGCTTCCCTAGCTTTTCCAGATCTTAATTCTTTACCTTTCTGTAACTCATCAAGTAAAGAGATTTCCTTTCTAAAGTTTTCGATTTCCTTTTCTATCTTTACTTGCTATTTAGGTTAAAGGGTTTTGGTTTATTGTTATTTTTTTATGTTTATCTTTCACGCCCCATTTGTTCTGAAGGACTTCAGATGTTGCGTACATTAATTGATTCAGTTCCGTTAATTCAGGGTTTATTTCTTCGCAAAGTTGACTCAGGGTTTTATTTCCCAAAGCTAACAAAATTTTGAATTTCTGGGTCTGTCTAATTTTTATCAATGGCTCCCTACCAGTAATTTCAGTGTGCTTAACAATAGATAACTCCTCTATGACTTCTGCTTTCAATAAAACAACCTCTTTTTGATTGATATCATTTTCCTGACGACCAGCCTCTGTTTACGAGAAAAATAGTACATCAATCTTCAGTTATTTAAATAAAATTGTAAGAGTTCTTACCTCTTCTGTTTCTACTTGAAAACTGTTTTTCGCAATAGAATAAATACATCTGCCGGTATTTGCATCATACAAGCGACAAGTCCTAAATGAAGCAAAAAACAACGAGTTATGTATTTTCCAACAAAGTATATAATTTGCGATAAAAAACCAAAGAAACTGAATTGATGTTATTAAGGTACTTTAGGTAGGCCTTTCGGTATTTTCTTTTAGAACGACATCTATCTATCTTCATCCTTGCTCTAGCTTTACACCCAACGCACGGCTTACCGTCCTTTGCTGCCTACAAACGAGGACTCCACTTCTTGATAACGCTTTAGTGGATAAACAGTCCCATTAGTTATTGTTCCAGGTTTGTAAAAATACCAGCCGTTTTAAAGCTGTACTGTACATTCCTTCCTTGGGCTTCCTCTTCAGTAAGAAATCTTCATTTAACAAAAACAACTATTTTTATTCATTTACGACCTACATTATATACATCAAGGCTGACATAGCATTTTCCATATTAACCCCCCTCCCCCAACACTCACAAGCTCAACCTCCCCTCATTCCTCCATTCCTCTCAGTTTAAACACTTGCACTTCATCTAACAGTTCAATTCAGCACATCCACGTTATCATTACATCATCATTTCTGGTATTAACATCCCAACATACTAAGGATTCACTCCTCAAATCTTATCATACAACAAAAACTAGATACATGTCTTTCCACGAAATCGATTGTGCAAAGACGTTTGAACTGCTATCACAACCAAAGCGGTAAAAAACAATTTTGAAATTTTGCTTTTCCATTTGCATCATCTGACCATCACTTCACGATTGCCAGCATCACACTACCGTTTACATTTTAGTCATGTAGTGTGTAGAAGTCTACCTCCAATATAGAACCAAATAAGGGCTGTGTTGTCAATAATTTGTTGGAAAAATTAGAAAGACAATTGGAAAATCTTTCTTTGAAATGGACTGGTGCCACCACCCATTTCTTTTATTGTCACAAATATTAATACGTTTTGATACACGAAACCTTGACTATTTTGTGTTTTTAATCGGCCAATCTTTCTTTTTGTAACAAAATAATTTTTGTTGCACTGGTTAAATTCAAATATGACGCTAGCTGTATATTTAAACAGGAATACCGGCTATTTTTTATTTTACAAAATATTAAAAAAACCCCAACTTTGAAACAATGGGAAAACAACAAAAAATAATAACTTTGGTTCGTTAATATCCACTCTACTGCAGTTAAAACCTAAACAGCAAATTATTATGAAGGAACCTCCATGGGCCGTTATTAACAAATTACCAATTTTATTTCCCTAGAGTATGTGCTGATTAAAATAGCCTTCGACCTGAATAATCAAACCATCCTTTTACAACAAACCTTTCCAAAAAAACAAACCCTAAACGCGAGCAGCTGATCACGCACATCAGTTGAACTCCACTCATACGTTTGAACGAAAAACTTATCATTTAAAAACGAATTAAAAAACAGTGGGCAATTAAAAAAAGTGTTTTAATCAACAAAAAAACTATATACAAATTAACTGTAGGCTACATGGGATGTGAAGCTCTTCAGTGTTCAATCACTGTCGAGATGCTTTACAAATGCGTAATAATAAAAGTGGAACGATTACTCTGGTCTACATTTTCTTTTGAGCACGTTAGTAGGCAATGGGCACAAGTTTCTGGGATATTTTGTCAAGCTACTTTAAAAAATCGAGTCTATTTTGCCCTATCATATCACGTTTATTACTAGTGATAATGCCTATTGTGGTTAACATAGGCCGGAATTTCTAATTTTACAGTTAAATCTATGAGCATGATGATGTAAGTAAGGCGTTTTCTACCATTAAAGTAGCTACCAATTCGAGAAAAACCATTCTAATAACCCCTAATGGGAATTATCCGCTACTGCCGACTGGCTACTTAGACTTATAGGTTTATCACTGTTTAAATTCTTTAAAACGTCATTACTACTTGACCGAATTTCTGTAGTTGTACGGTTTTAGAATTCCTTTGAACCTTCATGATTTTTACTAAAAAGCTACCTTTAAACCTTCAGATCTTTTTCAGATTAGAAGTATGGTTAGTTAATCATGCCATAGGCTCCGCATACAGTTTGCTCCATTTGTTTATGTCGTCAGGTAATAAATTCGTAGATAATAAGGTATTTCTACGTCAAATAATAAATATTGAAGCTGATGAAAATACAATTTTGATATCAACGGGGTAATTTTTCTTCTATGGTAGATTATTATAACTTAATTAAAATTGTTTGAAGTGTATTACTTATATTATGTTCTAGTCCAACACAATGATGTTACATCTTTTCGTTTATTTGGGCTACGTTAAGTAAAAACGGCGTTATCTGTACAGGGGCAAAACGGACTCGATTTCCAGAATCAGCGTAAAATAGCCCAAAAACATGCGATCACTGCCTGGCACCCTTGGCGAGAACATATGTAGACCCGTGTTATAACAGGTGAATAACAGATGACCTCGCTTTCAGAGGTATATCATTTAGGAAACAAGTTTATCCTATGTGTGAGTTGTATTAAATGTTGAATTGCTAAATACAGATTAAGTAAATAACCAATTTTTCTGACCATGGAAAATATTTGCGATAAAATTTCGTTCTTTAACGATAAAATATCAACTTTCGCGCGAGCAATTCATTGTTCCCCTGAGGCCAACAGAAAATGTACCAACAAGTTTAGGTGCCATTACACTGAAAATTCTGATACCGTTTTTTAAAAAATACGCTTAACTCTGAAAAAATAAAGCTAAGGAAATGAATTAAGTAGGGCCGTTTCTAGTAACATTTTACGAAATTCACGACGAAGATTCAGCATCCGGGTTCATCTTGTTGACAGGCCTCTAAAACAGGCGAGCAATCTAGAAGGAATTCCTCTAAAGGTGCCTAGGAGATGCAAGGCAGCGAACCGCAAGTTTTTAATTTTACGGCTTTTGAATAGTCCAAAATACCACAAAATAGTGCTAAAGAAGTAATTATGGAATAAAGGCAGAAAAAAAGGTAATGAAAGAAAAAGTGAAAATGTGGAACACAAGAAAAAGAGGATGAAAATAGGAAAGGCAGACGAAAAAGAAAAGAGGCCAGGAAGAAATAAAGGAAGGTGGAAAGGAAGGAAGAAAGGATGGGGTTAAATAATGAACCGCTCATCATCACCAATATTTTAATCTCCATTACTGAGCATTATCAGACACTTTACGCAATTTTTGCTTTTTCCTCGATTGATTGGTTGGTGAAAAATCTTGATGACGTCATTTTAAAGTAGACCTTAAGCAAGGTCAAAATTAAATTTAAGTCGCAAGATCTCTTATTTCTGACAATATCTTATGTAAAATGTAGTACTTTAACATGATTTCATCTTCTACAGCTAGTACGTACCTGTCGCTAGACAGACTTGCATAGAAGCTTCCTCTTGGATCCCAGCAAACTCCTTGTACAAAATGCTTGTGTTCACTTAAAATTTTAGAGAATTGTCCTTTATTTAAATCCAAAAAAGAGGAAAAAACAACCAGTCAGTACAGAGGTAAACATTTTTACAGCACGAATACTACACCAATTTACTGTACGTATCACACGTAGAAATGTGCTTAGTGCGATGTAATAATTACTTTGGGTCCAGTAGCTGAATAGAACTCGCTAACAGCCCTGGTAAATTGATTTTCGAATAGTGGAAACTAGTCCAATATTAAAACAGATAACGTCTTGAACCCTACTTCACAAGGTTTCAAAAAGTAACCAGTTTACACTGGATAATTTTATCTAAAGCATGATTAGAGTAACCATTACACAAGTTTGCTTAGTTTTACATATTTTTTCTGATACTCAAAAAAGGCAAAACCGACTGCACAATGAACCAAAGCTATTATTAAGCCAACTTTAAACTGTGTTAAACTCTCATTGCTCAAGTCTCATTACAAGTATTGTGTTGTGAGTGTTGCCGTGAAAAATACAGGTAAGGGTTTGGGTCTTTTTCGAAAATATACCAAACGATAAATATTTCACCCTAAAAATAAATCAGGAGAGTCAGAGATAGAAAAAAAATTCATTTTTTTAGTAATTCTTACTCCATCTATTAATTATTAGAGGTAAAAAAAAAATAAAGGGAACAACAATAAAAAACACACCGCACCATTCATAACTTCCACCATGGGATAAAGCCAGACTTGATCTGATGCGAGACAAAAATTACTTCGCTATTCACTTTTGTTAATCCGTGATGGTGTCACACTTTATTTACACGTTGTTTTTAAAAATGTTTTTTTATATTTTTTTTTTTTTGCACTTTGTTACTGTTTTTTATCCATTGGTCTAAAAAATTACTAAAAATATGCAAATATGGCCAAGTAAATGGTCTGTTATAATGGGCAAAAATTGGGCACAGTAATTCCAAAAGTCTCCGGAAACCCCTCAAATGGTAACTGACTAAACTGATGGCTTTTACATTTGTAGCATAACTGGGCTTCAGTTTTGAATGAGTCAAATTTCAAGCACAACGTTGTGATGTTGACGAAAAGGACTGTTGAGATTTTATTGAAAAAAGTACACCCATCATAAATAATAAAAGAATTGCCTTTGGAGTGACAAACACAGTGCAAACAATACATGGAATTGAAAGTCCACCTATCTAACTATTCGCAGTAGACTAAAAGATGAAGTTACGCTATAGCATAAATGCGTCCCGCCACTCCAACAAAAAAGTCCCCAATCTTCTGTGTATTAAAGAAACATAAATTATGTAATCTTTATCTGTACCATGAAAAAAAACTAAGCTCAGGGGAGATCATTAACAGGTAATTAATATTACATGAGTTACTATTAGAATACTGCTTCTCCTGATGCACCCTATCCGCGGGAACTATAGTATTTATTATTTATTATTTCTGTTTAAAAATATAGAAACATTGATCGGGTTATTACTTACTGAGACACTTTACAATATTGATGACGAGGATAAACAGTGAAGTACTTGGCCACACGTTTACTGGTGGATGTTGTGTCAGCTGTAACTGGACACCAGACTGCAGGATATACCAACTGCTGTTGCACCCAAAACAAAGCAATCTCACACTGTGGGTTGTCCCCAAAGCAAACAGTGTGAAAAACGGTAATCCGTTATTAATCAGTGATTGTCTGTTTCCGTGGGGCATTTGTTATTCTGCCATCTTGCAACAACTTAACAAAAGAGAACGCACAACCAAAACCAACATTGGCGCAGTATGATGAAATCCATGAACAGTGGCGACAGAATGACACGGTGTCGAAGTTCATTGGGTTCTTCCCATCATCTCGATTTTATGAGGACCGGTTGATTGCCTGTCCTGATGAAAAGACCAGAGCAGCTACATTATGGCCAGAACTAGTCAACAAAATGTCAAATTTTTACAAGCCAACTGAAAATTTGACTTTGAAAAATTACCACTTCTGTTCATTGGTACAGGCAGCTACAGAGACGTTTTCGGCATTTTGTAATCGGGTAGAGGAGTCAAAACAATGCAAATTCAAATGCGACAGTCCTACTTGCACGGCTGAAGGCACGGCTGAAGGCACGGCTACACGGGATCGAATTGTGATTTGTCTTGCCAACAGCAAAATAAGAGAAGAGGAATTAAAGATGTCATGCTGAAATGACCACCAGGTTAGTTCAAACCAGTTTAACTGAATCAAATTAGGGCACCTGAGGTTTCTTGAAAAAAAATACCACAATAAGTGATGGGCCTTACAGATGTAATTTGGCGGGGACCTAACGTGAAAATTGCCATCTTCTTGAGATACAATTGAGTAATAATTGAGAGCCCAGCTCTTCTGCACTATCAACTTTTTACAGACAGGAAAGGAACATACTCTGGAAGATCCTAATTGATCAAAGACAACCCGGAACACATATCATATCACACCAGTGGTTAATGCATGGTAATGCATGCATCAAGTATGCTTACCACTTCTTGCATAAGCTTCCTGTCCCATATTTCAAATCTAAATCTTCAGTTAACAAAAACATCGATTTCAATGTTTTAATACTATAAAATATACGTAAGTGCTAAATATGTAAGTACTAAAAAGACATTTGGACCTTACCTTCATTTACATTCCAAACGATTGCTGAATTGTCTATTGAACCTGAAATAAGTTTGGTACCATCTGGTGACCAGGCTAAGTCATAAATATCACCAAGATGTCCCCTGCATGATGAAAATACAAGAATCATTAAGTTTCTAATAATTCCAAATTTTTACTGCTAAAGGTATTTCAGACAAAATTGTAACATAAATCTTTGACAGCATGTTTTTACATTGCAATGTTTTGATTAATGTGGCAGATGTGTTTGATTACTTTTGACTTGTAAACCAGAGCAGGAAATACAGAATTTAAATTGTTAGTACCTTCTTTACTTACTTTGCTAGCAGATTTTTGCAGGATATTTACGTTAACGGTCCAGACTGACTTCTTTCCTCCCACTTTTTAGAACAAAATACCAAAATTCCTTTTTACACACACAAACACACACATATATATATATATATATATATATATATATATATATATATATACCAGTATCGAAGTAATTATTAGCTATCGACAGTGCTCAATAATAAAAGAATATTAGAGCTATCATATGGTGGACGACAAAAAAAATAAAAATAAAAAAAAAATATATATATGGTTTTGACGCCATTTTCCCCAGTAATTGGGGCTCAAACGGTGCCCTTCGCTGGAACTTGGATTTGGCAGTGAGGAATTTCTTGGCCGGATGCCCTTCCTAACCAATGACTTTTTCTTTTGTGAATTTCCAAAGTCGCCGCATTCATTTGAATACAATTTACTTAATGAATATGAAACCATATATGGCAAGCATCTTTATTTTTGTGGAGATTTTATCAACAACACTTTCTTCCTTTGGCATTAAGTATGACATGTTGAAGTATGACGATACTGTGGACAGCAAACTCCTCATAAAAGCAAATGTAAAGCCCGTGGTGCGACACGCAACAAATGTCGGAAGAAGGGACATTTCGCTGTGGTTTGTCAATCAAAACCACACAAAGTCAAAACAGATTAGTGCAGCTACAGACAGCGAAAATGAAAGAGACCAAGATGCATACAACTTCGATCAGATTACTTTGAAAGTAGACCGATGAACGAAACGGAAACTACATGGACACGTCATCGTCTGCAGCCCATAACATCAACGAGATCAGACAGATACAAAGGAACAATGTCCTCCATAACCAATATGAAACCAACGTCAAAATGAAGCTCGGAAATCAGAGGATCAAAGTTCAAGTAGACTCGAGAGCCGACGTAAATGTGATGGACTTTTATACCTATAAAAGCCTTCAAAAGCCACCAAAAATTGAACCATCTCAAGCCAAGATAAAGCTGTACAACAATTTGGGTAGACGTAGCCACAAAAACGCACAAAGTTAAAGCGAAATTCTACATAACGAACAAAGAAAGGAGCGCACTAGCCGTTGACCTCGACATCTTGCAGATTTACCAAAACCAACTAGAAGAACCGTCGCAGGAAAAATCCAAAAGAACAATTCGGAAAGTATCCTCCCAACACTTGACATATTCAAGAGATGAGCAAGAAGCTAACACCACTCAAAGCGTCGGCAGAATATGTACAGAAGCTACACCAAGATTCATAAAAAGCCAAAACTGCTGTTGACACAATAGTGGAGAAACATCCAAAGGCTTTTGAAGGCACAGGGAAACACAAATTCCGTCAAGTCAAACTCAGCATCGACACCACAGTCCAACCAAAAATTCAGCCTCAGAGACGCATTCTGCTTCCGAAACGAGAACAGTTTCACATGATAATCGACTATCTGCACAATGCCAACATTCTGGAGCAGGTGGAAGGACCGACAGAATGGGTTTCCAACGTCGTGCAAACACCTAAAGCTGATCCGTCGCCACTCAGAATGAACATCGACAGCAAATACAGCATTAAAAAGAACAAGGCATGCTATACCTACAATAGAAGAGCTAAGATACCACCTCAACGAAGCCTGGCACTTTTCCAAACTTGATATGAAACAATGCTACATGCAGCTGGAATTAGAACCATCATCAAGGTACATGACAACATTTTAGACGCACAAAGGGCTGAGAAGACTCAATCTTCTAAATTTCGGTACAAATTCGGCAGCGGAGATATTTCACCAGGAAATAAAACACACTTTAGTAGACATTCCGAACACTCAAAACCTATATGACGAGATCATTGTATAAGGTAAAAAAAAGAAAGAACATGACATTGCACTAGCGCAGACTGACGTTGGGGTTTACGAAGTGTCAATTCAATCAAAACGAAATCGAGTTCTTCGGTATGAAATTCTCACAGAAAGGCATGCAACCGACAAAAGAAAATGTGCAAACTCTTTTAAATCCAAAACCGCCCACCTCAGTACCCGAAGTCAGGTCATTCTTGGGCATGGCTAACTACAGCACCATTGTGGGAGCTAGCAAAGAAAAGTACCCAATTCCAATGGGCGCAATGTCAGCAAGCCTATGAACATATCGCAAAAGCCTTTACAAACCAACCAGCTATAACCTTCTATGACTCGAAACACAAAACAAAGGTTATTGTAGATGGATCCAAATACGGAGTATCAATCATTCTCACGCAATTAGATCCGAAAAGTTAACAGTACAGGGTGATTCGCTACGACAGCAGATCCACCACACCAGCAGAATCGAGGTACAGCCAGATAGAGATTGAAAGTGCTGCTATTGAGTTTGCAATCAAACGCAATCATCTGTATCTCTACGGTCTGCTAAAGTCTATGGCAGTGACAGAACCATAAACCTCTCCTACCACTGTATAACAGCTACAAAGCAAATATTCCACCACGCATATACAAGAACAAAATCAACCTACAAGGATACACCTTTGAGCTCATACATAAAGCAGGCAAGACCAATCCTGCAGATTATCTTTCAAGACATCCAAAAATATACACCGAGGAAGACCTTCAAGAATCAAAGCAAGTAATGCATCATATCAACGCTATCATCAGAAGCAATATTCCACCAGCAATAACAATAGAGAAAATGAAAGCAGCTACCAAAGACATCAAAGTTTGGAACACCTGAAGAGAAAACGTGTGACGGCCCACTCTACAACAGCGAGGACTACGATCTTTGTGCCAAGTACATGGCGTTATAGGGAGCACCAATAATACCATGTGCGCCTTGGGCAAATGGTACCGCAAAGAACTTTATGAAAAATTTGGGTAAGCTGATAGAAACCTCACAACAGGAAAAACTTAACTGGAGGGAAGAAGTGCAAAAATTTCTGAGAGCCTATAGAGCAACTCCGCATCCAATGACAAAGAAATCACCTGCTTCACTTCTCTTAAATGGGAGGACGTACAAAACCAGACTACAAACACCGACAGACAAAACCGTGAAGTGACACAGAAGTTCGAGAAACCAACAAACAAAGCAAACAACGTATGAAACGAGCAGCAGATAGCAAAAGATATGTCAAACCACTGGGCATACAAGAAGGAGATCTAGTTCTCTGCAAACAACAGATGCGTCGAAAACATGGCATCACATGACAACACGTCACGTTCTTTAAGAAAATCTACAAGAAACTGGAAGTGGACGTAAAGCTAGACCCACTACCAGCAAGCATCGATGTACCATGACCGCAATCTCTACCACCAATGACTCCACCACCAGACGAGGAACTACAGACAGAGCTAGATGAAGAGGTTCACAATGGAGACGACGAATGGGTAAATGCAGAAGAGAATGAAGTGCCCAACAACAACATCAAGATGATACAGAGGAACAACAAGAACAGCAAAGCAAGAACAACAAGAACAGCAAGAACAACAAGCCAACGAAAACTGTCAGTAAAATACATGGACTGTGAACTGTGAAACTTTAGAAAAAACACACAAGAACAATAAAATATCAATCTTTTCTTTTTGTATATTCTTTAATCAACACTTCATTCTATTGTCAAGCAACAATCACACCAACTATCTAACAAAAGCAACTCATACACCTTTTGTTCTTACCTGAGACCATAAATTTAAAGACATTGGAAGTATTCTCCATCTTTAATAAAACAAAATGATTAATGACTATCCTCAACTTAAAATGGTCTTTCCAAACCCTCCTATTTTTTCATTCAGAAAAAAACAAACCCATTATGACATCTTAATAAAATCTGACATTTCCTATTATCCACCAGCTAAATCTGGAACATCCTTGGCTTGTCATCATCCATCTTGCCATACATGTAATGTTATTAGTGCAAAGATAAAATATACAATGACATTCCTGGGAGATTATGCTATACACAAGGAGGAAATTGCTCTTCATCTAACATAATCATGCTGTCAAATGGACAAAACATAGCTTGATTAATGTAGGATGCAGTACCAGTCATTTACATGAGACAACTCTCACAGATGTGACATTAGAAATGGGATCATTACCTGTGAGTACAACACTTCAGAAATAGAAAAGATTGTACTTTTGAAAAAATCCAAGGTATATGTATTGAAAAAGAACATTAAAGATGATTTTGCTGCTTTTGAACATCCCAATTATAAATTTATTACAAGGATTTCTTCTACTCACTCTTACAGACTTATATGATCCAATAACATCAATTTACAAATTGTCTCCTGTCTTCAAATTTAATGTTCTGTAGTTTATTAGATCATTATTAACACTTGACTGATGAAGTTGCAAGTGACAAAGAAGTGACAAATAAATATTCTGATTTGTTTCGTTGTCTTTATATATATAAAATGTGTTAGGAAGTTGAAGTACATCTATTCCTTTATTTGTCTTGTTGGTCACTCCCTCTGCTTGGTGATGTTATACATTTCCTGGTGTCACTTCCATAGACTTGGGCAGACTGTAGAGATACACTTAACACTTAATGTATTGTCATATATCATATCCTTGTATCTATTTCTGGTGACCTGCATGCAAAAGGACTGTCAGGTGAAGTTATATAAATAGAGAGAAGTCTACACAGGTTAAAGGTATGATCAGCATATCTTCCAAAGGGTTTTTAATGAAATATTCAAGGTTCTCGTTAGGGATTTATATTGGCAATGTCTCCCAAGGTATGTGAAAAACAAAATTCTAACAAACTTTTTTTCAAATAACACGTTATCCTAAACTGGTGGTATGCAAACTGACTTATACTTTTATAGGTATTGTTTAGCTGGTCATCTTAGCATGCAATCATGATTCTTTAGCCTTGCTTCAGAATTCGTACAAAGAAGTGTGTGTGCTTGTGGTGGTGGTGGGTTAGCAGAATATACTTAAGTATACAACAAGCATCCTCAATATTATTTACAGTACTTCTGCTTACTCAACACCCCCTTTGGACTTCGATGTTGATAATCTGCCTTTAAATTACATTTTGGCATAAAGCATTAAAACAAAATACCATTTTCAAACAATAACCTAAAAATATAATTACACAGAAATAGGAAATGCTGTGTTTTGCTGATTAAAAATATGCACCTTGAATCCAACCCTTACCTGTTCAGACTATTTTCATACAAGCACTCAGGATCCCTAATTACAGAAATATACTATTCTATATTACAAATCAATACATTACCTTCTCATTGTCTTATGTACAACCCATGTTTCTTTATTGAATGTTTCTTCCTCCCCGGAAGGAATAATAGCCTTGCCATCATCTTCTGTTGGGACCAGCTTCCAAATTATTATAATACAATCTAAAAAGGAAATAATGAATTTCCTTTCATGTGACCTTGTCCTTGTACCAGATGTGAGAGGATGAATTTTAGATACTGCTTTTACTTACTGAATCATTCTTTGCAAAGATTACATCCAGTAAGTCAATCTCATGACATAATTCAGTTGGTATGCATAATAGATAGGCATAACCCATGAAATTCTATTGGTATGATTAATAAATAGACACAACCCACATGACCACTAAGTAACAATAGTATTTATATAGTTGTGTATTGGTTACTGTTACTTTTCTGATAACATAATGCTATTGATTTATACAGAAATTTCCTTTAAGTAGACTTGTTTTAATGAAACCAGTCCTTGAGTTTATAACTCAACATAAGTAGCCCAGTATTACTAGGACGTTACTACTGCTGAAACACCACCAATAAGGTAATTGTTACCAATTGTTTGTTAATAGCATTAAGTATTGTTGTTTTGCAGAAAGCAATCCAAGATTATATTGTCTGACTTGAATTATATACAACACTATAGTTTTATTACTTTGCAATAAAATAAGCTATTCTATTGATGTCATAAGATACTAACTATACAACTAGGCATTGCTGATTTGATAACACCATTGCTATATATTTGTTATGTACTGCCAGACCCTCCATTTTGTTAGCAACTTGATATTTTATGTTGACCAGTAACCTACCAAGTCTTCAAAAATCCAGTATCTGTTGTTAGATGGTCACTCATATTATTCACATGACCTTACAAGATGTACACATTGAGTTTAGGATACTGTTTGTTTTGTGGTTAAATGATTTTGCATTTCCTTTGTCATTGTCTGATATACTTTACATGGTGTCAGAAGTGGGATACAAACCCACATCCACATTAATGAAATAAATGCAAATTTTGTGCTAGTTCTCATCAAAGAGATTCTTGTCCAGATTATTCAAAGGATTGGAACAAATGCCAGCATTAGAGGCACTTCTAAAAAATACTGTAAGGAACTGCCAACAGGCAACATCAATAAAAGACATTGGAAGAAACTGTACAAAGACTCCACTTCCTCCTCAGACTCAGATGATGACTTCGTCCTTGGCTTCATCAAACTTAGCCTCTCACATTTACACTGCTTACTGCTTCTAACAGTTTGGCAAGTCATCATTCACCCTGCTTACCAAACACCTAGTGGCATGACAATGTATAATCTGAACGGCATCACTGAACCATTACCTCACCAATGGGAAATCAACCTTTACCACTAATGGCTAATCAATATGGTGAATTAATACTATACTAAATTACCCACTACTACACTATAACCATAATGTGTATTGACCTGAATAACACAATAGGTGGGCAAATGTACAAGATAAACATAACAGCTGAAGTGGAAATTTTGCATGACACATACCATCTCCTGCTGAAGCCAAATATTCTCCTGCACAAAATAAAAAGTATTGATTGGCATGTTTTACAAAATGAAAATCTACTTAACAATTTAAAGGATTTTTACCCTATTATAAATAGATTAATAATAAGGCATTAACACAGTCAATATAAAAGAGTATAATTAATATCTGATTAAGTACAACTTTTAGTATTAAAATTTTTGTAATGCCAATCATAATCACAATAGTAGTGGTAGAAATAGTAGCAGCAGCAGCAGTAGTAACTGGTGGAGGAGGGGGAGGAGGGGGGGAAAAGAAGTAGTAATATAGCAGCAGTAGCAATAGTGTAAATAATAGTAGTAGTTGTAGTAGATATAGTAGTTGTTGCAACAGTAGCAACAGTAGTAGTAATAGGAGTATAGCAGTAGTAGTAGTATTAGTAGTAATAGTAGTAGTAAAGGAGCAGAAGCAATAGTAGAAGTAACAGTGATAGTGGTTAGAAATTAGTAGTCTTATTAGTAGCATTATTCACAGAAATTGTAGCCAGTCTGTAATAAAAATAGAATGAGGCATAATATTAGCAGGGCTAGTGGTAGTACTGATACCATTCATAATAGTAGTAGCAGTGGTGGTTTTAGTATTTTTCTAGATTGTTTGTAACAGTAGTATAGTTAGAAGTGGTACAGTAGTATAGTGTTAATAAAATCAGTAGTTGTTGCTAGAATACTTAGCAGTACAATACTTTTTCAGCAAGAAACAAACAAAGTGGTTATGGTGCAGGGTTTTGACACCAAGCAGGACTCCTTGTTATTTTGCAACTAACATTGAATCCAGCTCTCTTTAGCAATTTCTCTATGACTTATGAAATGGTAAAGTTGTGGCTCCAGAGGCACAGGGTGGTACATCAGCTAAGAATGTCAAAAGATGACATCACAAACCACTTTAGAAAGATTACAATGCATAACTGATAACAAATATCAAGACACGCTTTTATGGCAAAGGAAATACACAATGCCAACAACACATTTTTCAAATATTTTCTGTGTAGTAGATGCTAATGGGCAGAACATTTTTACATTACTTAATTTACCTTGGCCTGTCATTGATTTTCAAGTATGCCCCACAAAGAACTGCCTGTCAGAGCTCTCTGTCTAAAGGCGATATCTTTTAGGCCTAACATATTTCTTGAAAATGTAATCAGGATCAAGAGATGAAAGAACTGTTATTGTTAGGTAATAATAAATTATTAGTTGACATTTTTAATCTCAATCTTTTTAAAGATATAAATACCAAAACAGCATAAACATTATGAATACATACCATCTGGTGAAAACTTGACAACATTTACTGCTTTATCATGCCTGTCCAAATCTGAGAGAAAATCAAGGCCAATATGTTCTTTCTCGTCTATTTTCAATTGCCAGATCTAAATCAGGAAAAAGTCACCATATATAGAATAATTTAATACCAAAATGACCAAGAAACCTAGTGGAAATTTATAATGATAAAGGTTTTTGTTGTGTTAAAATAGAGTAAACCATAATTATGAAAGATCAACCAAGCTCTTGGAAAAGAATGCACCTCTTTTTTTCTTGTCTTAATTGTTTTAACATTACAGATTAGTGATCCATGTCTAACTGAGTGTTATTAAACTTTAAACATTTACCTGTTTTTTTAGTTTCCAGGTGTTTGGTTGTGATAACTATGAAAATTAATTTCCCACTTTATTTCTTTATATTTAAAATGTGTAAATATTGAATCAGATGGAAGTGGATCACAAACTATATTAACAAAACAAGTATTTGTGCTTCATTTTTCTAATCTATAGTTTACATTTATATGGTACTAATATCTTGGACACCAGTTTAACTATGTATGTTTAAATTCAAAAGATTAAAAAACTCAACTAAAAATTGTGGATAAACACCAGGATGGTGATGGAAACAGTTTTGGCAGGCCTTGACTTAACTTGGACTGTAGCTGTCTCAAGTAAACACCACTGCAACAACTCAGGAATTTTTGAGACAACAGAAACCCAAAATACAATTTGGGAAGCTGAATTTTAGTCAAATTTTAATCAAAGTTATGAATACAGTCTAGTTAAGCATTTGTATATCTTTGTTTTCTGCTTAGTCCTTCCATGCAACCTGTCTTGATTATGCTTTGAATTTCATCAGTAAATAATTCTTTTTCACTCAACGTTTTGATCTAAGAACTAAATTTCTCTACCTGACTGACCATAATCTTACTACTGCCAACGCTATGACAAACGTCTATTAAAAAAAGCAGATAGTAGAAAAATTTACGACTCTGCATTTGGGAGTTAATGGGCAAAAAACATGACAAAACATTAGATAGTAAATAATAATGATTCCTGTCTAAAACTGGTATGCTGTATGCTGCTGTATGCTGATAGAGAAAATCAATAGGATTACTTTTTGCTTTTTCCTGTGTTTAAATGAACAACATAAAATTACACAATGTCTTGGAGGGGATGTCAAATGATTGAATAACATAAGAAGATGAAGCAAGCTCTTTACTCCACTGGTCTGTAAAGTCTGTCTCTCACATATTTAGGTCAAATTGACCTACATGACCCGGTTAAAGGTAGTGCTCACATCGAACAGTCTCTTAAGCTGAACCATCCTATACATCGCTTTATGTGTAATACCTTTCTGCCTTCCCATCGAACATATTGAAGGATATCAAACTTGTGTGTTTACATGAAACCCAGAAGTAATAAAACGTTTTAAATTTTCCTTACCTTCACTGTAAAGTCCCCACCAGCTGATGCCAGCTTCCAATTGTTTTTACAGAAGTCCACGCCAAAAACAGGTTTCTTTTGATGCCATGATATTTCGGGGGTAAAGACCTTCATTCTTTCTGTTGATCTAAAATTTGAAGATCACGGTGACATTATTACCGTGCCCGCGACAAATGCAATTTTCCCGCCTTTTCCAAAAGGTGCTTGTGGTAATACGCTTGCGCATTGGGACCAGGATGTCATGGTCACGTGGCCTGGTAATGTATTGCTTTTGTTGAAATTTAGACATTCAGCGGTGCTTGAATAGCCACATCCGTTTTTTTCCGAGGTTTTTTTCCCAGTGGGGCTCTAAAAATTTTCTGCTTTGGGGTTGAGAGGACCTGAACAATAACTTGCGGATTACTCCTTAAAAAACTGGTGTGAGGGGCTACATAACCAGTTATAAGATTCCAGCATGATTTAGTAAATGGTATACGTGTGCTCATTTGTAGTTCAGATAAATCAGCACAAGATAACAAAATTTACAAACCGGTTACTTGAAGGTCGTGACTGTCAGACAGATCTGGGGCAATTGATCTATAGCATTTCCTGTACCTGGCAATCCTTGAACAGCTGGGAGTAAAGAGAGAGCTTTTCGGAAGAATAGTGGAAAGAAAACTCGCCTTTTTTGGACACCAAATGAGGCATCCAAACTTGGGTCTGTTCCACAACATACTACACCATCAGCCTACAAAAAGAAAACGAGACAGACCACGAACAAGCTGGAAGTAAAATATAGGATCGTGGCTGAACACTGATCTAACAACGGCAGGCAGAAAGGCAACGGATAGAGATGAGTTTAGATCGTGGTGTAAAAGGGCTCGTAAACTTCACTCTTAAGGATGAGGAAACGACGACGACGATCTCGTCCAAGAGGCCATCTCGTTTTGCCATATTGCTCTTGGCCTCCCCTTTCGTCTTTTTCCTTCAACCTTCCATCTTTTCTCATCACCCACCCAAAATGCATCGGGTTTCTTTCCCAGATCTTGTCTTTCAATATCAGGCTTCTCTCCCCGACACGCCTCAGCACTTCTGTATTAGTCTCATGATCAATGTAGGGTATTTCAGAATTATCAATTTTCTATAATGATTTGCTATTGAAGGTCAACGTCTCACTTGCATACAACAGTGTTGACTAAACATAGCATGGCACTGGGCTATTCTTTTCCTTTTTTCTAGTTAAAATGCCCTTGTGATTAACACCTCTTTCATAATTACAAAGCATTACCCCGTAACGAGTATTTTTCAGGATCTCTTTGTCTGTTTTGCCATCATCACTGATAGTCTTACCTAGATATTTGAATCCGGAGACATGTTCCAGCTCTACACCGTCTACCACAATTCACAATATGGGTGTGACCTCGACTCTACTCACAACCATGGCTTTAGTTTTCTTAACATATACCCGAATTCCCTTTGCTAAGCTTTCTGCCTTCACAACATCCACTATATTATGTGCCTCCTCAGATTCTGCTAGTTGAACAATGTCAATTGCAAATCTCAGATTCGTCACATTGAGGCCACCGACTTTTGGAGTACCAAAAGGTCTTTCAGATACATGTCGGGAAGGAAAAGCAAGTCCTGTAGAGAAATTGAAAGAAAATTTTTATTCCTGTCTTGGATTGAAATATAGGACCTTTATCATAGTACAAGTAGTATGCTTTAAATAAAAATAAAAAAGCTTACTAATTATCATGTGATCAACATCATCAGGTCGAGTTTGTATCTCGGATTCTTCTGACACGTTCCTTCCAGCTTTGACGATCTTCCATCGCAGCAGGAATGTCTTCCAATTGTAGCCCAGTATCTTCAACAAGTGAGTCAGTAAATTGACGTCGTGGTCTTCCGACTGAAGATCTACCGTGCCCTCCATACATGACCAGCTAGTTTTAGTCTTCTCTCGCGTATTACTACAGAAAGCGGTTGGAGATGACCATATAGTTGCTTATTAGTCACGCGTTTTCCCCAGGAGATATTTAGCGCTACTCGTAATAGTCGTGTGTATGTCCCATCCAATGACGCTTCCTGCGCTCTTGTCAGTGTCCATGTAGATGATCCGTAGGTTAGGACAGACTCTACGACAGCCTTAAACAGATTTCTCTTCTGAATAGTTGGTAGAGACGACTTCCATATTATTTGCAGGCTATCAACAGCCTTCCATGCCTTTGCTTTGCGGATTGCAATGTCTTTTTCAGTAGAATGGATATTGCTGCCTAGGTAAGAGAATTCATCAACTTGCTTTATGACGTGGCCACTTTTTGAGGTAATCTGGCCATTTTGGTTGAAGCAGATGACCTCCGTTNCCTGCGCTCTTGTCAGTGTCCATGTGGATGATCCGTAGGTTAGGACAGACTCTACGACAGCCTTAAACAGATTTCTCTTCTGAATAGTTGGTAGAGACGACTTCCATATTATTTGCAGGCTATCAACAGCCTTCCATGCCTTTGCTTTGCGGATTGCAATGTCTTTTTCAGTAGAATGGATATTGCTGCCTAGGTAAGAGAATTCATCAACTTGCTTTATGACGTGGCCACTTTTTGAGGTAATCTGGCCATTTTGGTTGAAGCAGATGACCTCCGTTTTGCGAGTATTGATGTGAAGCCCTATTTCACAAGCAGCAGATTCCACATAGTGTAGCAGTTGGATGGCATCGTCAATAGTATCGGATAGAAGAGCCAGATCAGCGGCATAATCTACATCAGTGATTTTATGTGCAGGATATCGTGAGCTTCTTCGATTATGCAGAGTAAAGCCGAGATTGTTATTGATATCAGCAGAAGTTCTTAGCGCATAGTCTAGACATAGGATAAATAAAAATGGAGCCAGTGTGTCGCCCTGTAGGACACCAGCGGCTATGTCGAAGAAGTCTGTGTCACCATCAGGTGACCTCACCATTGATTTAGAATTTTCGTAGAGCATCATGATAGCGAAGGTGGTATCTTCAGGAATACCATACGCAAGTATGATTTCTTTCAATTTTCGTCGATGTATCGAATCGATAGCCTTTGAGAAGTCTACGAATGTGAGTAGTGCTTTCAAGTTTTTAGCTTTTACACCTTCAATTAAGCGTCGAACTGTGAGGATTTGTCCCGTTGTAGATCTTTCCTGTCGATAGCCATTTTGGTTCTTGCGCAGTTTCTTTTCGAGCTCTGGGAGAATTCGATTGAGAATTAAAAGTGATCGATGGTTCTTTTCCAAGCAGATTTTGAAAGTGAGTCTTCCATTTTTCAATTCGCTCTGCCTGATTTTCAGCTTTTAATTTTGCTTTGCTACTGCTTTTGCGGCCGGATATCTCATTCACGGTTTGCCAAACTAGGGCTGCTTGTCTGTTGATCGCAGAAGATTCGATCAGATCTATTTTAGATTTTACGTGATCCTTTTGTTCATTCTCATAAGTACGTTTCAGTTCTGTTTGAGCTGTTCGACAGTGATAACGATTTTGTCTTGAAGGGTTTTCAATTCTTTTTTGTAGAGCAAGTTTTAGATTTTGACGTTTGGCAATTACTTCTGCTGATTCCCATGGAATTCTCCGCCTTGCCTTTGGTTTTAAAGGTATTGTTTCTTCAGAAGCGAGAGCACATGCGTTTTCAAAGTTTTGGTATGAGGAGTTCACATCAGTATCATTGCTTTCGTCTTGTAGTTGTTGGTATCTGTTGGACAGTTTGATTTTGAACTGGCTGGAAATAGTTTGGTTTTTCAGGGATGTCCAATCGTACCGAGGCCTTTTTAGAGATTTCAAGTTGTTTGCTCTTAGGCTGAGTCTGATTTTAGCTAAAACAGGTCTATGNCACGGTTTGCCAAACTAGGGCTGCTTGTCTGTTGATCGCAGAAGATTCGATCAGATCTATTTTAGATTTTACGTGATCCTTTTGTTCATTCTCATAAGTACGTTTCAGTTCTGTTTGAGCTGTTCGACAGTGATAACGATTTTGTCTTGAAGGGTTTTCAATTCTTTTTTGTAGAGCAAGTTTTAGATTTTGACGTTTGGCAATTACTTCTGCTGATTCCCATGGAATTCTCCGCCTTGCCTTTGGTTTTAAAGGTATTGTTTCTTCAGAAGCGAGAGCACATGCGTTTTCAAAGTTTTGGTATGAGGAGTTCACATCAGTATCATTGCTTTCGTCTTGTAGTTGTTGGTATCTGTTGGACAGTTTGATTTTGAACTGGCTGGAAATAGTTTGGTTTTTCAGGGATGTCCAATCGTACCGAGGCCTTTTTAGAGATTTCAAGTTGTTTGCTCTTAGGCTGAGTCTGATTTTAGCTAAAACAGGTCTATGATCTGAGCTGAAGGTCGAAAATGTGGAGAAGGGCTCGCAGTTCAAGGAACAGTTCTTCCATTTTCCTTTTATCAAGATGAAGTCTATTTGAGCTTTTTCACCATTCGGGTATGTAAAAGTCCATTTCTTACCATTACGCTTTTGGTAGATCATGTTGAGGCAGACCATCATATTTTCTGTAAGGAAGTCGCTAAGCCATTTCCCATTTCTATTTGTTGTCTTATGCAATGATTGTTTGAAGCCATCGTCTCGTCCAAGTTTAGCATTAAAGTCTCCCGCTATCACAGAAACATTATGCTTGGGGGGTTGACGAGTCAGCGTTGATAGGTCGTTGTAGAAATTTTCGATTTCATCATCGTTAGAGACATTAGTTGGACTATAGCAGCATATCACCGAGGTTTCAGGATGAGATCATCATGTGATAAAGCACCTATATCTATGTCTTTCAATGAATTCACAAAGTCAAAAATTCTCATAATGTTTTTCCGAAAGGCCACGAGAATTTATTCCAATTTTCTTAGTTTCAATCTCACATTTTCGTTTGACAATGTCATCACTTTACTGAAAATATGCCTCATTTTTCTGTTTTCACCTGTCTCAACAAAAACTGTATTGATGGATGGACTTTCCGTTTCGACATGCATTAAATTAAACAGAGAAAGAGTAGTGAAGGTCAGTTTAAGGGAATTACAAATAATTCCTCTAAATAAAAAGATGAAAAATCGTAAAATAACCGTCAAGAGTTTTATCATGTTTCCTCAAAGACTAGCCTTGGCATCCCTGGCTTTTTTTCGAAAGAAAAATGTCAACTTTGTTTCAATTCCTTTCTTAAATGGAATTTGGGTGAAACTATATTTGATAACCAATAAAGATCTGCCTTAGTTGATTAAAACACCTGACCAATAAATTGGAAACCTGGCGGGAATCCGGACAGTGTCTTGCATTTTTTGTCTTGCATCCGTGTTTTCAGAAATACTATCAAAGGAAGCATTAAACGTCAATAAACTTTCAATAAAAATGGAGTATGTGTTATTACTCTGTTGAGAAAAAAATGCTACAAAGTAAAGAAGAAAGAAATATATGAAGTAAGCCTGAAAATGAATATCATATGTGTATATATATATCACAAAAGAGCATAACTATGAAAATATTATGGTTACTGTACAAAGCATGTGATTTTATTTAACTGAATGGAGAACTACAATAATTTTGGTAATTATTGTAGCTGCTTGGTTGGGATTAAAAAGTCTCTGAGTGCTTTCCTAGTTAATACTACTGATACTTCAACTACCAGTGCTACTACTACGACAACTACTACTGCTGTTACAAGTATTACAAGCAGTGCTACTCTTACTGCCTACAAGTACTGCTTTTGTTTAAACCACAGTTACTATTACTACTACTACTACTACTACTACTACTACTACTACTACTACTACTATTATTATTATTACTACCATTACTGCTACTGCTACTGCTACTACTACTACTACTACTACTACTACTACTACTACTATTTAGAAATGTACAGAATCCACCAGCTTAATGTGCTGTTGGAAAGCTGTGAAGTACTTGGGACATCGTACCATCGCATTTGTTCTGTGTAAACGAAATTCACCACTGCAAATGAGAATACAAAATATTGCTACAGACACTTAAACATGTTAAAGCCTATTTGAATAAATACAAGTTTGGAACGGTTTTCAATTGACTGGGTTGGAAAAGGTACCCCGTTTACGAGGAGGAAAACAAAAACAAGAAAATGACGAAAGTGAGACATGTGCACACAGAAAAAATTAGACCAAATTGATTGATTGTTTTCTCAATCCTCTTCTGTCTCAAAATAAAAAGGTCAATAGAGGGTTTTTTGTGTATATTGTAATAGTACCCTAACCACACAAATTATGATAGTAACTTAGCCATAATAACTGTTCTCGAGGCTTGGAAGAGGAAAGAAATTAAGAGAGGGACCATAGTATGGCATTTTGCCAAAAACTGAGTGGCTCTCGGTCGTAGAGGAATGCAAGATTCAATCCAATAAAGAGTTGATTTTTGATTCTTTACAGTCTGTCACTCGTTGTACTCGCGAGTTTTGACTTTAAATAATGTATACTAACGTACCAGTAATTGAATCCACACAGGATGTGTAGGGCTACTGTATTCTGGGAGGCATACAATACCAACTGTGGAGAAAAAAATTTGTTGATTTGTAATGTTTTGATACAGACACATGATGGTTTTTATCGTCAGGTAGATGGCCTGGGCATGGGCAGCTCACAAGCTTCTTTAATAGCAAACGACTGGCTGAGTAAATATGATCCGCATTTAAAAGGCGATGTAGTATTGTACTTCAGATATATAATATAATTCGTAATATTAATGTCACAAATCTATTGCAAACTTGATGAAATCAACAATACGCATACTAACCTTAAGTTTACCATAGAACAAGGGAAAGGCTGTTTCATTCCTTCTCTGGATATGCTTGTGACGAGAGAAGGAAGGAAACTATATTTGTCTTGGTACAATAAACATACTGATACAGACTTAGTGATAAACTACCATACAGTAACTCGAAAACGGTACAAGAAATCAGAAGTAGCGGGGTTTGCATCTAGGATCTATAATGCTGGTAGCTCCTAAAAATCATTCCACCAAAGCCTGTCTAGAGCAGAGGTTTCTCTAAATGAACCAGCACCACTCTACATTCTACAACCCCATAATCGAACAAATGATAACCAAGATTATAGTCAATACAACACCAGAGGCTAAAACCTGGACGGAAACATCGGAGGACGATGATTCAAAAAGATGATTTTTATTCAGTACCGAGAAAGAATATTAGAGGATTATTGTAGATCTCTTTTGAAATGTGAAGCACCGGTAAATCCAGTTCTTGCACTACGTAAATTAAAAACTGTATCACCCTCCTTGAAACCAAAATTTGACCATAAAGTGAGAAACGGAGTAGTGTACCTCATAACGTGTCTACAATGTGAATCGTGCTACGTAGGTTGGACTCCGATAGTACATATGTGGTAGTACTTGCTTCAAACATCACAAGAAACCATCTCAACCTGTTGGCAAACACATGAGATCGTGTGGGAGTGCGAAAGAATTTACGGCGAATGACATTGAAATTGTGATTGCCAGAAGCTATTTGGTAAGAACTTATTCGGCCACAAATTAACTTGAAGGAAGAGTTCAGGAGTCGAAAGCTTACCATCATGTTGTAACTAATCTGATGGGTCACACACTGTCGTGGATCTTTTTATTTGTGATCATTGATTTATTTACAACAATGTTTCTTTTCTTTTATTCATGGAAATAAACAACATTTACAAATAATTATAAATTGCTGCTGATGATGCTAATCCATTGAAATATGTTCAATTACTAATTACCTCATGGACACTACTTTCATTTTGCTAAAAAGATCGAAAAAACTCATTGGTCATATGTCATTCTAGTCCTGTTGCAAAGGGTCGAAAGGTACTGAGCGAGATAGTTCTCGTCTTCTACAGCTACTATTTTCATATTTATTTCTACTTAGTGAGATTCTACCAAAAGCCGTTCTGGAGCTTTGTTACCACCGAATGGCCAATAGTTACTTAATTGTTTACCACAAAGGATAATGGCAAAGTTAGGACGAGGTCAAAAAGGATGTTGGCATGGAAATCGGTAAATAGTATAAAAAGATTGTTGCACGCTTGTTTTAGCAAAGAGAATAAAACAAAATCAAATTCGAAAGTTGGAGTATGAGGGTCCACCTAGAAAGAAAGCAAGATGTAAGACATGCCCAAAGGCTTCCCTTGATCCTCTCACCTTCCCATTTCCAGTATATTTTTTTTTAGAATTCTGGCTGATCACAGCAGTACAATCTTGTTCTAGGTCACGGAGAATTTTGGGTAGCCGTGTCTCTTGATGGGTCAGGGAATGACTTTATCTTGCTAAAAGTGCAACTCTTAAGTAGGATTGTTTTAGTCAAATGCCTGTTTGTTTTAGATCTTACTCTTCCTTTGGTCTTCATTGCAGTGTCAAAGAATCATTCGCAATTCCCTAAAAAGCTCGAGGGATGAAAATACAAGATCTTTTGGAAATATTACTGCAGTACCTTAAATATTTAGTATGACATCAATACAAACTAAGAGGTTCTAAATTTCATTAGAAACAATTACATGGACTGTCTCTGGAGTCTATTCTTTCATTCATCTTTGACCATTCTTTGCCGATGGCTAAATTATCAGGGTTTACAGTGCAGGGCAACGTCCCCAATATTATTTTCAACTGTACCATCAGGTATCTAAACAAGTTGCTTGCAAATAACAAATACCCCCATTTATGGTATTTTAGTACTTTAACCAAAACAAGTTACATCTGGCGTAATTAGCTTTCTGATTTCTTAAGACCTTAAGTTACTGTCAGGGTTTTCTTTTATGTTAATCTGCCTGCTTTCCTTCCTAATTGTGACACTTTTTGTCCTGAATTAATTGTTGTAGTCAACAACATCCAACTGTCTGTACTGGGATTGACGTCTTAGCTCCCTTCTTGTGGCATACTGGTACATATTTCTAAATAATAACCAATGTCAACTTGACTTTCCATAATGGTTGGTTCGAATATGACTTCCTTTACTTTTGATTTTTAACGACTGCTATAATTAAGACAGGCCATCATGACCAGTTACTGAAATAAATGTAACCCACACAAAGCTAAAAGGACAAAATTGTGGCAACTAAAAATAATACCAGTTGTCACAGGAGCTCTAGGTCTAATAAAAAAGGGAATACAAGCTTTTGTTGTTAGAATACTATAGTTTATTTCTGGTCTCTGGTTGATGACTTGGTGAACACCAGATACCAAAAGAAACTAATATAATAATAACAGGGGAAAAGATTGTTAAAAGCTGTTAAATTGTTTAAAAATGTTGTGTTCAGGTATTAAAATGTCTTCCAGTCTAAACTTTTAGGCAAGAAATACTCGACATAGAAAAATATTTCCTACTTTTATAATACCTTTTGCCTGACAGTGAGTACATAGCAAAAATGATTTCCTGCCCTTATTGATTTTTTGTTAAATGTTTGAACATTTATTTAACGCCTTTCTGTCAGTGTGCTCTGGCAACTTAAAAAGGGTGCTGATAGTGCAAATGCGTCACATAATGAAGCTGCCAAAAATATGATGTATATAAGCAAAGTAGAATATCTGTTAATTTAATATATGGAATAAGTAAAATAGTGCTTGCAGTGTCCAAACAGAAGCCGGACGAAATTGTCACTACCGTGTTGCTTGCAGCACCTGTTGTCCTCCCGTTCCAAGAACCCCCAAACGGGTCTAACAATGGACCCAAACATTAACGTAAATTCCCCCAGAGTTAAATAATACACTTGTATCTTGCAAGAAGAAGAAAATATTGAACACAACTTTTGTATCTTTTCGCATCATTTCATTACAAGATATTTATGAAATATAGATCTATTTAGAGAAGAAATTCTATGTTTTCTGTACTATTGACACTCTTGTCCGAGAAGCTCATTTACAATATCATCATTGGACCTCAATCAGTCCTTCCGACCATAAATTTACTGCTAGCTTTATCTTGTCATTTTCATCAAGAAGAGGAAAATCTTTTACTTTCACAAACTTGTCACAGTTTTCCATGACGAACTGAATAGCATTTGCAAAGTGCAGCGGTAGACGAATCCCAACCTAGGGACGCAAAAAAACCAAAAAAGAAAATGAAAATGAGCTTGCGATAAATAAAAGTATGTAGAGGAGTATACGGTACGATATATTACTATTATTATTAGTGGTAGTATATGTTTATATATATATATTGAATAAACAATGTATTGTGTAATAATAGTAGTAGTAGCAACAGTAATAGCAATAGTAGTAGCAGTAGCAATAGTAGTATCAGTAGCAATAGTAGTATCAGTAGCAATAGTAGTATCAGCAGCAATAATAGTATCAGAAGCAATAGTAGTATCAGTAGCAATAGTAGTATCAGTAGCAATAGTAGTAGTAGTAGTAGTAGTAGTAGTAGTAGTAGTAGTAGTAGTAGTAGTAGTAGTAGCACCAATAGTTGCAATTTTGAGTGCGAGTCTCTTTATCCGGGGAAGGATCTGAGATACAAAAGGCTGACCCCGGAGGCCTTATTCTAGGGCGTTAGGGGCGGTCAATCCCATTTTCAAGGTGAAGGAGGTCTCCAGTCAAAAATTTGAATAAAATTAAAAATATAAAAATTTCAAGATTATTTTTAATAAATAAATTCCAAAACAAAACTAATACAATATATTAAAACTTTTTTTGAAATTAAGAAAGTTTATTTACAAAAAAGTAATCTCAAAGTTCATTTAGTTTTAAGTAATCTCCTTGACCGTACAAGTCCTCGGTAGTATAGTGGTGAGTATCCCCGCCATGTCACGGGGAGACTTCCTTTTCTTTAATCTTTTTTTTCTTTGCCAATGTATTGCCTTACCATTTTTTAATTGAAGTTGTAAGATTATATTTTGTAAGATTACCAAAGTTTAAATTACCTATTACTTCTATACCACACTCAAGGTAGTAGCAGCTCTTTGAACTGAAATGGTCAACCATCACATTTTCAATACCTTACAATTATCTTGATAAGGCCTTTTTACCCGAAAAACGCCGGGTTCTTCTGTTAGTTTAGATATAAAGTTACATTATAACTTAACGGATATTTAAAAAGTCAGTTTATTTAATGAAAAATTTAGCCATCTTTTCTTTCAAAAATACTTGCTTAATAATTCAAACCTCTTTTAGTAAAGGGGAACTGCTAGAATCTTTAGATATTCGTAAAACTAATAAATTATAAACTTCGTTGGACAAAAATTTAAACGAAAACAAATTTTGAAAATCTCAATTTCAACTGCAGCTAATTAGGGAAAGAAGGACGGGTCAAACAGATATAGTAATTACCCGATGACCCTAAACTGCTAGAAGCCGGAATATAATATTTACCAACACTGTACCAATATATTAAACATACTCTTTCTACGAAACTAAACATATGTTTAACAACTCAACAACTTGTATCTTCTATTTAGAAATTTTGGCAAATCTAACTTGCATGAATTATTAAAGAAATGAAAAAATGAACAATCCATTGCTAATCTGCCATCGGTGTACTTCCCTTCCATATTGTTCCGAGCCAGTCAATACACATTTACACAGCTTATCTCACTAACCTCTTTCACGTTGTCAATTTAGCGACTTTTACTTCCATTTCACACAGTTCCAAGCCAGTCAATACACATCTACAAAACTCATCTTACTAACCTCTTTCACGTTGTCAATTTAACGACTTTTACTTCCATTTCACACTGTTCCAAGCCAGTCAATACACATCTACAAAACTCATCTTACTAACCTCTTTCACGTTGTCAATTTAGCGACTTTTACTTCCATTTCACACAGTTCCAAGCCAGTCAATACACATCCACAAAACTCATCTTACTAACCTCTTTCACGTTGTCAATTTAACGACTTTTACTTCCATTTCACACTGTTCCGAGCCAGTCAATACACATTTACACAGTTCATCTATCTCCTCGACCTCTTACACGTTATCAATTTAACGACTTTAAGGTCTTTCTTCCTTTTTCCATTTACTAGTGCCAGTGAAAAGGTCTTCTGCTGGAAGGGCACTTCTGATAATGTGGTGAATGCAGGACATTTTTATCGTTAATTGAAAAAAGTTTAAGAATATACAAACAATGTTGTTATCATAATTTGTGTGTGTGTGACAGAGTGGGGGCTATTAAGGCTCAGTGTTTTCTACAGCTCTCTATTTGGTGTGGCAGTAGGGTAACACTTCTTTTCGATTCGACAAGTTTTCAATTTCATAAGTAACAGCAATGGTTACACAAAATTATATATTACATAAGAGCGTGTATCCATTTCAAATTCAAATGAACTAACAAGTTAATGGTATCGATAGAGCAAAAGATAAATGCGCCAACCTTATTAAAAACAATGAAATATCACGGTTCCACAACATGGTCAGAAACCTACCTTGGTTTTCATAGAACTTACAACGGTTGCCTTTTGTTTTACAAGTGGGGGCATGTGAAAATTAAAATATTACATAATCCAATATTTTTATGTCATAAATATACCTCATGAATCTCTCCGACCATATGACTCTTCCTGTTGTTACTACATGAATGTAGTATTGTAACATGTGGACCAGTAGAATCCTCGTCTAGTCCCTCTTCATCTTCACTCTCTACTCCCTCCATTTCTTCCTCAACAGGCTTTTTCTTTTGCTTCTGTGATTTAGGCGATTTTGTACCACTGTTACTTCGTGTCTTGGGACGTCCTTTCTTGCCCGATTTTTTCGTATCCTAGAAAGAGAGGTGCTTATTTGAGTGTTAGATTACCAAAGGACTTACCGTTTCTAAGTTCCTTACAGCCTAGACAAGAGGAAATTGCATATTCATAAAATATCTTGGCACGCAGGTTACGCTTTTCATAACGCACGATCGATTAATTAGCAACAATATTAACAAAATTACTAACTCCATAGCGGCAAGTTTAGCAACTTTCTGGCATATCCTCACGGGAGATAAATAGATGAAATAGATGATTATGTATACAACTTTACTACGTTTGATGAACACCAATAATGTAGGTATGATAAAAAGCTTAGAGAAATTAACACGCATATACCATACAATATCCATAATGTCTATTTAGCCGCCTAAGGGCTATATAAACGGGAACCTATTCTACCGTCTTTTATCGAAAGTAAAATTTCATTGGTCGATCTGTTAAAGCCACTTGAAGCGGTTTTGTTGAAGCCACAACATTAGGGTTAGGGTTAGGAACAATAGGGTTTCCAGTCAATGACGGTAGAATAGGATTCCAGATGTACAGCCGTCTGACGGCTAAATAGCAACTGCCTACAATATTTCCCTTAGAACACTGACCTCCTTTTTACTCGGTGCCTCTTCTTCTTCTTCCTTAACTTCGTCCGCTTCAATTATACTATCTTCATCGTCGTCTTCTTCATCGGAATCGTCGTCCGAGTAGATTATAAGACGTACGTGATCTGGATGCTTTATCTTTATACCACTTTCCAGAGTTGGTGTACTTTCCACTTCTGAAAAATTTACAAATATGGTTCAGAAAAATTCTATTCCGTAAACATTAAAAAATTATATAAAAAATTATATAAAACATAGTCCATCATAAAAAAAATTCCATCATATAAAATATAGTCCATAATATAAAAATATAGTCCATCATATAAAACATAGTCCATCATATAAAACAGTCCATCATATAAAACATAGTCCATCATATAAAACAGTCCATCATATAAAACATAGTCCATCATATAAAACAAAGTCAATCATATAAAACATAGTCCATCATATAAAACATAGTCCATCATATAAAACAAAGTCCATCATATAAAACATAGTCCATCATATAAAACAAAGTCCATCATATAAAACATAGTCCATCATATAAAACAAAGTCCATCATATAAAACATAGTCCATCATATAAAACAAAGTCCATCATATAAAACATAGTCCATCATATAAAACAAAGTCCATCATATAAAACATAGTCCATCATATAAAACAAAGTCCATCATATAAAACATAGTCCATCATATAAAACAAAGTCCATCATATAAAACATAGTCCATCATATAAAACAAAGTCCATCATATAAAACATAGTCCATCATATAAAACAAAGTCCATCATATAAAACATAGTCCATCATATAAAACAAAGTCCATCATATAAAACATAGTCCATCATATAAAACAAAGTCCATCATATAAAACATAGTCCATCATATAAAACAAAGTCCATCATATAAAACATAGTCCATCATATAAAACAAAGTCCATCATATAAAACATAGTCCATCATATAAAACAAAGTCCATCATATAAAACATAGTCCATCATATAAAACAAAGTCCATCATATAAAACATAGTCCATCATATAAAACAAAGTCCATCATATAAAACATAGTCCATCATATAAAACAAAGTCCATCATATAAAACATAGTCCATCATATAAAACAAAGTCCATCATATAAAACATAGTCCATCATATAAAACAAAGTCCATCATATAAAACATAGTCCATCATATAAAACAAAGTCCATCATATAAAACATAGTCCATCATATAAAACAATCCATCGTATAAAACAAAGTCCATCATATAAAACATAGTCCATCATATAAAAAATAGTCCATCATATAAAACAAAGTCCATCATATAAAACAAAGTCCATCATATAAAACAAAGTCCATCATATAAAACAAAGTCCATCATATAAAACAAAGTCCATCATATAAAACAAAGTCCATCATATAAAACATAGTCCATCATATAAAACAGTCCATCGTATAAAACATAGTCCATCATATAAAACAAAGTCCATCATATAAAACATAGCAAACAATCCACGCGTAATCGTTTTGTGACTTGCTGTCTTTAACTTTTATTGTTTTCTTCACCCATCGCAAAAAAAAAATAAAAATTCGGGCTACATTCAAATCTCTTTGTTTTCCTCATTCGTAAAATGGAGCAGCTTGACATCTCTTTTCTTAGAACAATATATTCGGTTAAGGAATGGCCAGCGAAAAAGCTTTCCATAAAAACAATTCCATTTTATTTAAGTTATATCACCATTCGTTTACTTGACGAGTTATAAAATTTTGACCGAAAATAAAAGGTTTTCAAAAAATTTTGGACCTTGAAATGCTAAAAAAGAAACCCACCCATTTTTCATAATTACCATTTAAATAAACTGACAAGTACATCAATGAATTAAATTAACCAATTCACGTTAATTTAATATGGTAGCACATTAATTTTCACATTTTGAAAAAATGAATGAGGGCAAAATGAAAACTTTGTTATTCGAAATTTTACAAAAACAGAAGCGAAAGAGTTCATTTACAATTACAAATAAAAATAAAAAAAATAAAAAGTGGCATCCGATTTACATTGATTGTTAAACACCCCATCTAACCTTCATCTTCGTTGTCACACACATAAGGTGGAAGCCTGCTGGCCATAAAATCTTCACTTAAACTGTCGGCAGCGACATGTAGGTCCAAGTGGTCAGCCAATTTCTCCAGCAAGCTCTTCATCTTTCTTTTTAGGTCAACAATTCGACCATCATTGTTACCTTTATCTTCGGACTCGGATTTTTTCCCATTTGATTTCTGATCATCATTTTCTTCACTACGATCAATGTAGCTATCCACATGCTAAATGGGAGATAAAGAAAGGGACAAATTATGTTTACTGCAAACGCTTACACAACACATCACTGAATTTCGTACTTTCTGTACTAAAATAAGTGTTATCCTTTTAAGGCCACTTTTGAAAAAAGCGCCTTCCAAAACGTGTTTCCTACACTAGTGTCTCCTACACTGAATAAAAAAGGGTATTTTAAGATGATATAGTCCCCGCCCCAGTAGCCAATGTCATCTGGCACTGCAACAAGTCATTTACATAAGTCACTTCATTTGGCCCAGTTGTACTGAGAGTAGGGCAAAACTGCAAGCCAATCTGAAGTTGTTATAGTATTGGACAGTGTTTTTCATGAGAGCTTGCCACTGCAAATATACTATTGGTAAAAAAGGTCAGTACGAAGTCAGACTTAAATTTTGAACCCAACCAGTCACTTTATGCCCAGTAAAATTTGCAAGTTATTACTTACTGCTTACTTAAATGGACCAATTTCTTCTGAATAAAACTTTTTCTGATCGTCTGTACTTAACGGCAGTTAAATACAAAAACTTAAGTTTTTTAAAAAGTAGGAAAAATCGAAAAGTTTTTATAGTTTTGTACAAATATTCATAGCACAGAATGCAATAAGTTATAACAAGCAAGTTTAATACTAAAACTAAGCAGAGAAACACAATGTTGCCTGTGTGAAAAATTGTAGGGAGTAAAAATACACAATAATGTAGTTTATTTCAATTTGCAGCAAATTGTACATCAAGATGAATGTGTGGTATTTCGAAGTGAGTTCAATGTGAAGTAACTGCAGCAAACCTGTGACAATTATTTTAATAATGATCAAAATATAAACATAACTGAGCTTGAAATGCAACTGTGAGCTATTTTCTAACTCGCAACTCAATTTAATTGGCAAATTGGGTTTTACAAGGCAAAAATACTCGTACAGTTGAAAAATAATGTAATGTGAACTTGTTCACAATTGAAACATTACCAGAAGACCTTTTTGGCCACTTTTGGCCACGCCTGCAACCTGGATGAAGGCTGTTGAACGTTAAAGAATATCTTCTCCAGCATCATTGTGTCGGCAGGTCAAGTTTTTGTTTTCAGGTTCTGGTGTCTTGATTAACTCTATAGGAAATGCTGTACTGTAGTATCTGCAGTGCCACACTGGTACATAGGAGAGACTGATATGGAGTTCAGTAGACATACAGTGACAGACTCTGCAGTGTCCAGTTCTTGGTCTTATAATCACTTGAGGTTTTCTGAGCATTGTTGGGGCATAACAGATATGTACACATGAAAAAGCTTTCATATTAACAATCATTTCTGTTGGAGACAATCAGAAACAAACTTCATTTGCTTTAGATATATTTATTTGTGAGAAGAAGTAATGAACTCATCCCACAAATAAATACATGGACTTAAGCAAGCCTGGGGGGTAGGGTACGTGTTCCAACAATATGAACTTAGAGTCCCCTGTTTTGAAAATAAAACAAAATGGCACCAATGCTCGGCTTCCTGTCCTGTTTCTGCTTCAGAGGTTTAACAGCTTCATGCAACAAACGTATGTAACACTAAGTTTTGCCTATCATTTTACTGAGTAATTGAAAAGCTGAAAGCCTCACTCTTGGTACCATTAACACCCCCCCCCCAAAAAAAAACAAAAAAAAACAAATTATCAAACAAGGTAAAGATTTACATATACAAGACTTCTATGTTCTCTTTATTGCCAGAAGCATTGCTTAGTGCCATGGAGTTCACATGCTTAGAACAATAAAGGGTGAAATAGTTTTCACATGAGACAATTACAGAAATTGTTGAAAACAAAATGGCAAGACAAGATACCTGATACATAGGTACTTAAGTCCTTGGGGCTATTCACACCTGGGGCATAAGACAATACAGAAATGGTTGACATGGCTTGGATGTGTTAGACATTCAAAAGGTTAAATGTTAGTCTTATTCCCAAGACAAGTCTTATTCAGTGAAGCTCATGATTCCTCTAGGAAAAAAGAACATCCACTGTTGAGGTATAATAATTGCAAAAGTAACATAAATTGTTTGACATGAATGTATAAAACGTGTGCAACAGAATGTTTCTTTGACTATGGCAGCAGAAAGGTATGAAAAATTTCTTGTACTGAGAAAAGTAATGTGGTGGAAAAGAAAAGCACAGTCTTTAAAAATTTGGATGCCAGTGATAATGTATAATTTTTGAAAACTGCAACAAGCACTGCTGCTCAATAATTTAACTGTTTAGCCATATCCATGCTAATCAGAACTGAGACAATCTTTAACATGTATACCATTATCTTTACAATTGAAGGTTGCCCATCAATTTGCCAGCATTACCTTGTATGTATCACACAAGTGGAATCGATAAAAAAATTATACAAAATAACTTACTCTTCCAGTTCCCAGAAAAGATAAAAAGTTAATGGGAAGACCATGTCGAAATTCAACATCGTTGTCTATGGCTTCATCAAGGCAATGCTTAATTGCAGCTGATAAAAGGTCACCTACAGAACTAAAAATTAAGATCAACATTATCGTAGTTAATTAAAACTGCCTCTTGATTTAAGGTACTACAATTAAAAAATTAAAATATAAAGAAAAAAACCCCACAGAGGTGGGAATGTGTGTGGAATGATCTTATCACTCCCTGGTGGGCAAAATGATACCATATCCTATAAACTCTGTCCTTTGTCTTCATATCATAAGAAATTCACATTTGAAGGTGGTAATATAGAAGTACTAGTTGGAACATTTGAAGATTAAAACATATCAACTAAACATAACTGACAAGAGAACATGACAAGTTCAAAACTACAAGCTGCTTTTTCAGTCTGGCTTGTACCCCTAATAATTATCACCAAGGTATTTTTCTCAAATAATGACAAAAATTGTAGCACTACAGTGTAGTGTTTGTGTATTTTACATGACATTAAGACCGATTGTTATTGTATAATTTGATTCAGTATTGTTTGTAATGGGTTTGGTTTGTTATGTCTGCACATGTCAGTTTGAGATTCCAATAAAAAATGTCGTTCAGTTAGTTGCTCGTTTTTGATGTATTGATTGAACCTAATGCATAAATATAACAGTGGCGACGAGGATGGGATTCGAACCCACATGGACATCTAGCATCTTAAGCCTATGGCATCCACCCCTTTGCCTATTACATCCATAAAGAATCCAATATCAAGTTAGATAGCACCTACTATTATCCTCTACTGTGTCTGGCACCTTCAACATTGCACTGTGGGTTCTAAGAGCTTGATCTGTCACACCAAGCACATTTCTCTGTAGCAACTTTCTTTACTATACATAGCAAGTAACTAAAGTTTATGGCACTTTGTTTGACAATGCATCTAGTACTGTGCTCTGTGGAATTTCATATCCATTTTAAGCATTTGGCACCTTTTTCATCAAGCACCTTGCTCTTTCACACCTAGTGCTCTGCTCTGTGGCATGTTGTTTTATGATCTACATCTACTTACATTGTTCTTTGATGGGCAACTGTATATATGGCACCTGGCATCTTGGTATATAGAATCAAAAGTGTTTCTTTGTAAAACAAAAAACACTTCTCAGCAATTTTCTTGCATACTAGCAGGTAGGATTACATTTTGTACATTCAGTGAAAGAAGGGTTCATTGAATGGTCTGTTGAGGTAAGAATCATAGTACCACACAGACAGGTAGTATAAGTTCTACAGTATAAAGGGGGAAAGAGGGTATTTTGTTTTGCAGAGGAGTTGTATTCCATAAGATAAAGAATCAGATTTCTACTGCTGATTAACAAGCAACAGAACCAAGCAGTGCTTAAGATTAAAGGACTCAGTGCATAGTTGGTCCACTCTAGGCAATGTAGATACAGAAAATAAAACATTAAAAAAGTAAAATGTTTTTCATTAGATCAAATTCAGTTGACATAAACAATATATACTATTGAAAAGATAGCATACTTATTCTGATATGTTGACAGTGTAAGGTGTGTTGAATGGCTGTCTCCAACTGTTGTGCACTGGTGTATTGTCCCTCTTGGGAAGTACAGTAGATCCCCTTTCTATGCAACAAAATGAAAATTAACTTAGTTATTACTACTACTTAAAGTAAGAATAAAACATTTTGTAATACATTGTTAGTTATTAAGCTAAACTGATTCTTGGTAACTACCCACTAGAGAACAACCTATCATGATACATGTGTGTCTTGATAATGACTTGACAACAGCAAGTCTGGCTTTTGGAAAAGAGATTTTTCAAAATTACATAATTGGTTGAAATTGACACATCTGTGGAGAGTAAAAATGTCATTAGTTATTGGGTTATTTCTCTTAGTGACAATAGCAAACATATACTCATTACTTAAGTGGAAACAGAAAACAAGCAACATGTATTCTGAATGACAGTAGAGTGTTTTTAATATTCAATTTCACTTAACAAAAATGCTTTGTATTGAGAGCTAAACACAAAAATCACCCAACCATCCTATTATATCTATCATTCACACCCTTACTTCTGTGCAACCTGTGAGACCACATCAAACTTCTCTATGAGTAAAAATTCAAAAAATTCTTTTATTAAATTATCAACACATGATGGGAAATTTAATAGCATATATTTTAAAATTTTCTATCAGTGGATAAAGCATTCCATGTTCCATATATAATGTCATGAATGCATATTTTGCAACAAACATGAGGTGAACTGTGCCAAAACAACCTGCTAACTTCCAATGCATATTGGATTACAACATAGAACAGCAGCACATTTTTGATGCTGACAAAAATTAAAGAAATTACCTCCAGTGTTATTTCAGCAATTGGGTCACCAATTTCCTTTTGTTCCAAGTCTGGACTATAGTGTCTACTTAATTCATCTATGGGTTTGTATAGTTTCCATGCTTTTTTACCAGAAAGTTGGAGTATGAAGATCTAAACAGATGAAACAAGTATATAATGAATAGGAATAAATATATATATATATATATATATATATATATATATATATATATATATATATATATATATATATATATATATNACTGTGCCAAAACAACCTGCTAACTTCCAATGCATATTGGATTACAACATAGAACAGCAGCACATTTTTGATGCTGACAAAAATTAAAGAAATTACCTCCAGTGTTATTTCAGCAATTGGGTCACCAATTTCCTTTTGTTCCAAGTCTGGACTATAGTGTCTACTTAATTCATCTATGGGTTTGTATAGTTTCCATGCTTTTTTACCAGAAAGTTGGAGTATGAAGATCTAAACAGATGAAACAAGTATATAATGAATAGGAATAAATATATATATATATATATATATATATATATATATATATGGATTGTTTAATTGGTGTTGGCTGTTGCCAGAGATACATATTGACTTGAGCACAAATGAAAATGAAAATACAAGGCTATCCTTATCTGTAAAATTCAACTTATATCTATTATGGTTCCTTAAAAATGGAGTTGCCTGTAAACCTGTGCCATATCAAAAATTTATTTTGAAGGTCAAACCCTTGCAGATCCAGGTGCAGCTTGTGGAATGCTGCTATTTCTATGGATGGTTTTACATCAGATTCTAGGAGTTCCAGCTCAAGATGTCTGTATTTACATTTACATTCAGTGGAAGCACTGGTGCCACTGTGGAACAAAGCAATTGTGCAAACGTTTTGTTTTTGTATTATCATCTTAAGATTTATACAACTTCAAATTGCATAAGATTCTTCAAAAAACTTTCATGGGGTCAGTTGCTAATTAGTGTAAAATAAAATAAGCTCTAAATACAAATTGAACATGATCCTGTTTGACACAGTACAGCCGAATAATGAAGGAAAAGGGCAAATTCAAAAAGGATGAATGAATGTTGTTACTAGAATGGTATCAAAAAATAAAATTAAAAACGAGTGTGCATTGTTCATACAACAATGAACCTGAAAAATGCAGATCAACCTCTGTACTGCACTGCTACATTTTTCTTAATATTTCTTACCTCTACATCATCACAGTGTGGAGCCAGTCCCTGGTAACCTGGTGGGGTTATGTAACAATTAGAACCAAATATACAGCCAAAATATCTCTCCAAATTTTCCATTGTATTCCACAGAATATCCTTAAAAATACAAAAATTGATATTGACAAGTAGGCTAAGCAGCATAGTGCTTTTCATAAAAGGTTAATAATTCTGTGAAGCTACAACATTTTCTGTTGTCCATTATACAAAAAAGAATGATAAAATCAGTAATTTTTTTGAATCAACACCAATAAACCTTGCCCTTTTCAGAAAGAATAATAAAAACTGAAAACAATAAATACATTTTTGAATCAACATCTTCAATCCTTGAGATTTTCAGGAACACTAATAAAAAAGCTACAACCAGAAAATTTAAAAAGTTAACATTGTCAAACCCTATGCCATTTATTATTTTCAGTATTAATTAAACAGGAATATTACTTGGCACATAAAACCAACTTTAACCCACAAATTATGTAAATACTAGCTGCAGCAGCCTGTTTATTAACCATGATTTTAATGGGTAGCCATCAGTTGAGTTCCTCAGTAAAGTGAATTGTATACTCTTGGTGTGAATAGATAAATGGCTTATAAAATGAGGAAATACAGATGGCTGCTGCTCATCAAGTACATGGAGAAATTCTCTAAAAATTGTGTCACTGAAAAAATAAGTGGTTTGTAGCTGATACATAGTTTTAATTGTAACAAAGTGAAAACTTTATTTTGTGGAACATGTTCCACTATAAAAGAATTGGGGAAATGCCTTCAGGAAAGACCTCCTGTTTGAAGCAGTACACAACAGGGGAAAGTGGTATACAGAAGAAGTGTTTCTTTTATAATGTGAAAGAGATGACAGGACTAAACATTGGAACAATGTAAGGCTGACAGAGAGAGAGGTCTGCAGGTTATCTCGGTGTCATGGCAGCTCATTGAAAAGCTTTACATAAATTTATGGTGATGATTGTGATTCAAAAGTCAAGAAACAAAAATGCCCAAAAATGATCATGGGTACAGTGAATCATGGGGTGGTTTGTTTTTCTCTTGTTTTAAAGCATTTACCATACAAATAATGTATGAGTATGAAGTGCTTTTCCTCCAAACACTTTTCATATTAACATCTACAATACTTGACTGCTAAATGCTTTTTCAACATAGTGTAAAACTTAATTTACTTAATGCACATCACACTCACTTTGAAGTAACTTTGACATAATTTCTCTCTAAGCTATCGAGCCTACAGCCCTATAACACTACTCTGCATTCCACCTAAAGTGGTAGGTCACTTTAGCTTACTGAAAACCACACCACACATACCACTTTCATCCACACTACATGGTTACAGACCATATCACTCTACTACTACATTGCTCACCAATCTCATACAAAGATGGGATCAATTCAAGTTCACAACACCCCCCAAAATAGTAGACTTCCAGTCACAACAGACATTGGTAGGGCCTTCAATGCAACCTGTAGAGCACTTCTCATAAATAAAATCTACAACACTACACTAGACAACAACACCAACTGTTGGCTTGCCAACACATAGACAATCTTTTGTACACTACAATGGCATCTCAACCAAAATCAGAAACTTTCCCAGTGGTGCCCCCAGTGCTTTATTCTAAGCCCAATACTTTTCAATTTATACATGTATGACACACCAATACCACACAACAACAAATATATCTCTTGGTGTCCAGATAATGTGACAATCATATCAATACATGTTGACAACAATACATGCTCCAATACATCATCACACAATTTGGAAAGTAACTCACACAAAATAGACTGAATCTAGTATCTTCTAAATCCACAAGCACATTACTCACAAATTACAACATAGAACATCTGCACAGGCCCACAGAACAACAACACAATTTCACACACTCAAGAAACAAAAATCCTTGGAGAACCAACATTTTCCCTTACACATCAGCAACATAATCACAAAATGCAGACCCAGACTATACACAAAGGTCACTCACAACCACAACATTGGGGCAACACATGGAAACACTCACCACACAAACAATACATTTGTTCTATAACAGACTAGACCAGCTCTGTCTGGCACCCTCCCATATCCAACAAACAACTAAACAAACTACAAACCGTCCACACAACCACCCTAAAACATCATACAGTACAAAAACACAACCAAACTCACCTTACTTAAATTATTTAGAATTTTAGAGAAATAGCAAAATTCTACTACAAAAGTCCGTAACGTTTAGTAAACCCAATAAGTAAATTTTGAAAGTACAAAGAACTTGTTTTCCAATAAAACTTTTGGTATGAGGGGGCGTGGTTTATCTTACCACTCGTATTCAAAACCCTAAATATTTTCTGAACTTGTCCAAGTTATAAAAATAATATATCTTCATAAATGCACAGAATATGCACCAAGGTATTGTTATAACTAAAACTGTCCGCTTTTTTTAGGTTTTAGAGGACCTATTAAACAAACAGTAAGTTTCAATAAGTCAAGTGAAAACCATATTTGTCTTGTTATTCAATACCCGATGAGAAATCCACTTCTTATTTTATCCAACGAAAAAAGGTATTATAGCAGCTGGAGCATTCCTTGTCTCGTGTACTTTTAGGTATCGTGTACTTTTAGGGTGTCAGTAAACTGTGCCCTTCGAAAAATATATCAATACGACGAAATAAATGTACAGGCCTACTCACCACAAACCTCTGGGGCTGATGAAACTGGATAGTTGCCTTTTCTTCTTCGACCTTTTTTTTAACATCTTTTGAAGAAGCTACATCTTCTCCATTCAACATCTGCTTTTCGCCATCTACATACTTGCATAAATTTATTTCAGTTTCGTATTTCACCTCCTCGTTTTTCAGGATATTGTAGACATCTTCCAAATCAAATATATCACCATAATACCCGTTGTCTTCTCTCTTAACATGAAGAAACTTTTTCTCCCAATGTAAAGAAAAAAACTGATCGACGTCAAAAGGTGCAATAAGACTCTTAAGACAGTCTTTTGGAGACAACATGCTTAATTTTGAATCACCTTCATCCACTTTTTTCTTTTTGGTGTTTTCACCACCGGGTTTTGACCCTTTCCTCTTCATGGCTGCTTCGTTCATGTGTCACCCAAAAAGGAAGAATTTCGTTACAAGCACAAACTAAATACGCTGCTTCTGCCAGAAGAACACTGGTACCTCAAAAATGTTATTTTTACTGATGTTAACGCTGCTTATTGGAAGAATAATTGCGTTCAACGTGCAAATGCAAACGTGCAAGTTTGGTATTCTTTATCTCCCGCCAATAAAGTGGTTTTCACAGGGAGTCAAAAGTTTAGGTGTCCTGACAAATTGGCCTTGATTTCAGCACAAAAGGATAAAATCCTTCTTCTGTGATAGAAGTGTCTGTTGTTAGTTGATGAAATGATTCCATGATAGAAGGAGAATTGACCCCCTGGAAGATTGCCTGCCAGAGAATGTCTTCTGGAGTTTCCGCTGAAAGTTTGCCTTTCAGAGAATTGCTGCATCACTTCACCTATGTTGACAAGTAGGTTCGCTCAAATTTTTGGAATGGTATCATTTCTGGTCTTAGCACGTCCTTAGGTATTACTTATAACCTTTGCAATCTCATAAGAATAATCATCTCATATTTGGTGTATGACAGTGGGTTCACTGGGATGCAATTTTCAGGGAGGCAATTATACCGGGAGGAATTCTCGGGGATACTTTCAGAGAACAACTCTCCAGGGTGTAATTCTCCGGTCAGATAGCAAAGACAGTTAAAATCAGAAAATAAATCCGATTGATTTGTAAAGAATCTATGAGTTGTCATTTACAAAATTATCGGATTTTGAGAGACCTGAATTTTTCGTATTTTTCAACTTACGCCCCATTAAAAAAATCAATAACAATTTTCCGCTTGGCTCAACGATTTGAATGAAACTGCGATTCCTGAGATTTTATACATCCAGTCTTTAATTATTATACATGCCTTAAACTGTTAATGCTGAATTAAAAGGGATAAGAAAGTTTTGATCAATGTGTTATCCATTGTCGTTTTCTTCTTTTTCTTTGTTATTTCTTTGTTTGATTGGGATGTTCTAGCTGACTTTTTTCATTCTCTTAGAGCTACATATGCTAAAACCTTTCAACTTCCTGCTACCAAGAGCTCCAGGCTTGGGCAATTTTAGCTGAGACCTTGGGGCCAACTTTGAGTACCTCCTTATCTTTAGATTCTATTATTAAATCTTAAAATTTTCTCCAAATACACCACCAAGTGAGCAAATTTGAATTGAAACTAACATTGTTCGAGAATACACCATTTAAACTCGATAAAAATAAACAAACACAAACGTTTCAAAACGTCCATTTTATTTTGACACTTCCTTTTTTTTCCCCAATGCGCATGATCAGCAAAATATAAAGATTAGTGTAATTTTCGTTACTACAAAAAAATCCGGAATCCGGTAACAGTTATTAAACTAAAAATTCAAATTGAAACCGTTTTCAACAAACATATTCTGGGATTTCGGGCTCACCAAATCCCTGTGAGATATTTTTTTTAATCCCTGTAAGATAGTTCGTATAAAAATGCACTCTCCATGCAATTCCAAGCTATCATTTGCTCGTAAACAACGAAGAAAACAATATTTAATTATCTGGCAACAGCGACTGGACAAAGAATGTTTATTTGTTACGAAAAGATATTTATTGTTTTTCAGTTGTTTAAAGGATTTTCTCAAAAATGACAAATAAACGAAGCAAGTAAGAAAAAAAACCATACCAAAACTTAATAAGTTCTGTCTGGATGTTTCACCAATAACTGCACTTTAGAGTTTTTGTCCCATTCTCATAAGTAGGTCAGCAGAGATTAAAGAAACGTTGAGACCGAATTTATTGAGTATTTTATCGTGTTTGCTATTGACTTCTTTTTGTTATTTTTAATTAAATAAAGTTGGCCAAGTAGAAAACCATTTTAAACAGTTTTCTGTGCCAAAATGCTGTAATTTTGGAAAAAAGTAATCTTTTATTATATTATTTTCAAAAGACCTGGTTTAATTTTCCCCCAGCTATGCCCATGGTTGACCTTATTATCTTCCTGTTCGCTTTACTTGCCTACTGGTTTTAAACGGAGGTTTTCACATCAATAAAATGCCATTAAAGTATATAGAAGATATCAAGATATTCAGTACCTACGCAGAAAGATATGTACTGACATCATTTGCAAAAGCATGACATCCCAAATCCTCTCTCCTGAGAACCAAGGTCCCGGCAGCTTAGCGATACAGCATCTGATCTGTAATCAGAACGTCGCGGTTTCGGAGCCCGCCTGGAAAAATTTTGATTCTCCACTTCATCAACTTGAAATTAACAAGTTCTTAACAATACTATTGAAGTCAGGATCTGAATTAACGGCAGAGAATTTTGAGTACGGCTACGTTAATTTAGGTCTCGTTGGTCAATTTGATAGCATTTCCTATCTGGTATTGTTGACTATCTACTTTACTCTTTCTTACTGACGAACTTAACGGCTGTTTTTTTGGTCATGTCAGCCGACATAAGAAAAATTTGAACTTATTTAATTCTTATCAGAACCAGTCTTACACAAGACAGAGGCATTTTTTAAAAGTCAATGAAGTGATATCTTGAAATATACAGACATTGCAAATCGATTGGTATTGAGTCTCACGAATCCCAATACTGTAACGCCTGGCAGACGTAAGTAGTCAGGTGAAGTATGTCAATTGGTTAAATAAGAATGAGACACGCAGAAGGCAAGACATTTACAGATAAACATAAACTATTTTACATGTGATAATATTGTCCCCAGTCATTGTTTATTGTCTTGAGCAGTTGGGGTAATTTATGCAACGAGAATTCCATGGCACCTTTCCAGGCGAACGGCAAAGCTGTTCTTCCTGTATTTGCTGTTAAAAAAAAGAAGTAAATTTTTGTGTGGCATGTCAAATAGTAATCAATCCTAATATCATTGTCTTGTAATCCTATGTATCTTATCACCTATTAGTAATAAGGCATTGTCCCAGAACTTTTTATTTTTACACTTATTTTTACAGTCTTTTTACACTTACTCACTGGAATATTATCAAACAGTAAATCTAGCATTGTGTACAACTTTCTCAAAACATATTCTAAACTATCATCAGTTTACGATTATCTGATATCTTTGGAATTATTTTATTAACTTTTTCAATATTTTCAGTATTTTAGTCTTTTGATTTGGATAAATAAATGTTTTATTTAATATTTATTTTTTAAATAAAATTCGATGTATGATACTTACGTAACAATTTTTTTATCTATCTTTATAGAAATCTATGAATTCTTTAGCATTTTTATAACCTGACACGGAAGGACATCCGATACGTACAATCATATCATCATCGTTAATGAGTTCTTTTTTATCACAACATAATTATTGTATTTGCTTGTTATCAGATTCATGTATTTGTGTATTACAAAAAGAACAAATAAATATTCCTTGTCAATAAGCGCTTCGTGTACATATCATTGCATGTATTTTCCTTTTTCTTATTTACATATACTACGATTACATATTTAAAGTATAATTGTTGAATGCAAAGCTCAGTTTAATTACTGTCACAATAGAGTTTTTAATAGATAATTGCTACAAGATGATTTACATAAGATGGCTGACATAAGATGATTGACATAGGATAATTGACATAGGATAATTGACAAAAGATGATTTACATTAAATGATTGACAAAAGATGGTTGACATAAGATGGTTGACATAAGATGATTTACATTAAATGATTGACATAAGATGGTTGACATAAGATGGTTGACATAAGATGGCTGACATAAGATGATTGACATAAGATGATTGACAAAAGATGGTTGACATAAGATGATTTACATTAAATGATTGACATAAGATGGTTGACATAAGATGGTTGACATAAGATGGTTGACATAAGATGGTTGACATAAGATGATTGACATAGGATAATTGACATAAGATGATTTACATTAAATGATTGACATAAGATGGTTGACATAAGATGGTTGACATAAGATGGTTGACATAAGATGGTTGACATAAGATGATT
>RDPX01000076.1:45527-75593 GCA_003991215.1 Morbakka virulenta | reverse complement strand
TTGACATAAGATGATTGACATAAGATGATTGACATAAGATGATTTACATTAAATGATTGACAAAAGATGGTTGACATAAGATGGTTGACATAAGATGATTTACATTAAATGATTGACATAAGATGGTTGACATAAGATGGTTGACATAAGATGGTTGACATAAGATGGTTGACATAAGATGGTTGACATAAGATGGTTGACATAAGATGGTTGACATAAGATGGTTGACACAAGATGATTGACATAAGATGATTAACATAAGATGATTGATATAAAATGATTGACACAACAGATTGCTGTTAGTTGGGGTTAACTTGCATGGTAGTTAAGAGGTTAGATAGGATTTTTACCCTACTTTTTACTGGCTATTTTTAGTTCTTGGATTGAAAACTGGAGCTTTTTGAGCATTACAAAAATCAATGTTGTGTCATCTGCATAGCGTATGTCTGTGGAAGGATTTTCTTTAAGATGTTACTACCGTAGACTGGATATTTTATCCATTTCAAATTTCAGGACAATGCTAAAGATTGTAGATGAATAGATAAATCCACGTTCTATTAAAATATGAACCCTGAACCAGTCTGTAAAGGAGTTGTCTGTTGTTACTCCAGTAACTTTTAGTGTTAACGCATTTAATTTAATAATGTTAACGTATTTTGTGTTGATTTCTACTTTCCTCAGCATATTTTATAGTGCATTTCTCTAAACAGTATCAAATGCTGATTAAAATCAGTGAAGTGAAGATGTAAAGGAACATTATTTTCATTTGCTTTTTCTATCATTTGCATGACGATGAAAATGGCATTCACACTACTTTTGCCCTGTCCCAATCCATATAGACTTTTTTCAGTTTGCTTTCAAAGGCTTTTATCTCTCGTTCCAGTAAAATGTTTGGGAACATTTTGCCTGGTATTAAAAGCAGAGCTATTGCACAGTAGTTCGCTTTAAGAAGCTTTTTACTCCTTTTGTGTTTAGCAGATGCTATCGTATTGGACAAGCCTTCTGGGGTTCTTCCTATATCAATAATTAGATTATAGATTTTGTGTCATTCGGTTTTCATTTTGGCCATGGATAAATTAATTTCATCTCTGGTGATCTGTGATACTAATTCCCTTGAATCTTTTTGTGATATATATAAAGGAGGCATCTCTTTGCATACTTTGAAACCTTGATCTAACTGTACATGTTTTACCGTTTTATCTTTCACACAAATTTTTGAAAAAAAATTACTTTACTTTACTTTACACTACTTTATGTTTATTACTTTACCTTATTTATTACTTTTATTATTATTATTATTATTATTGAATATTTTGACAGGATATGTACACTTCAGCATTTAAAAATACATGCTATAAATGTGTGTCCTGTATGTACAAAGGAAAGAATGAAAACTAGATAAAAATAGTAAAAACATTTGATATACAAAAAGGTAATAAAAATATATACACATATCACACACGATCAGGGTACATAAGTTTTATGATCAATAACTGCAGACAAAACTAATGAAGAAAGAAAGGCTGATTAATCATAAGACTTATTATAAGACGTATCTTGTTTTTAAATAGTAAAAACGAAACCTCCTTTCTAATTTCAAGAGATAAAGAGTTGAAGAGGTGTGCACCGTAGTAGTATAAAGAATGTCTAGCACACTCTGATCTTATTTTAGGCAGTTTTATCAAAACATTTGCATTTCTAGTCCCTTTATTTTGTCTATTTATTATGAAGCATCCATTTAGAAGTTTACATAAAGTTTCATTCAAGGATTTTTCACTAAAATCAATGCTTTTCTTTTCATTTGGTTACTGATGGTCTTCACTTGTGTAGTACCAATTATCTCAGCGGATCTTCTCTCGATTGATAGAAACCTCGCCTGTTGAGAGGAGTTTGTGTTGAGATTGATAATTCCACAATACGTTAACAAAGGAATTATCATGGTGTTGTAGATCTCAAGTGAAGCGGATTTCGTCAAAAATGATCAACGTTTTCATAGTAGATTAACACCGCTTGAAGCTTTGCGATATTTTGCATCAAAATCATTTCTCAGTGTCAACGTTGAATCGACTACATTTCCAAGATACTTGTATTCACAGACGTTGTTTATAACTTCATTGTTGATGCTAACTTCAAACGACTTTTCAATTTTATTTAGTCGTTTAGCTGTGCCGAAAAGCAGGGATTCCGTTTTTCTCTTTTTAAAATTAATGATTAGCTCGTTTTCCTGTAGGTAATCGTAGATGCGCTCAAATTCGTCATTTAAGCATTTTTCGATCTCGTTCACATCCTTTTCAGCAAAATATACGACTGTATCATCAGAATACAAGATAATATTTGAATGTTTGATTAAGTCTACAATGTCATTAAAGAATACAATAAATAAAAGTGGACCCAAGATAGACCCTTGCGGGACTCCATTGAATAGTGGTTGATCATTTGATTGTTTTCCATCCATTACAACACGCTGTGTTCTTGAAAACAGATAATCCGTAAAACAATTGAGTTCAGCATCACGTATGCCATATGACGGAAGCTTGGCAAGCAGTTGGCTATGACTGATCGTATCAAAAGCACGTGACAAGTCCATAAATACTGAACCGACGAAATTGACCTTGTCAATTTCTCTTCTAATATTGTCAATAAAGAAAGCTGAAGCAAGCTCGGTCGATCTGTTGGATCTAAAGCCAAACTGAAATTCAGACAGAAGCTTTTCTGATTCCAGGTGGCTAATCAATTGAGTATGAACTGTTCTTTCTAGAATTTTAGATAACACTGGTAGTATAGATATTGGTCTATAGTTATCTAGGTCACTAGCATTGCCAGATTTGAATATCGGTGAAACTTTTGCTTTCTTCCACATTTCAGGTACGGAACAGGTTTTCAACGACATATTTATGATATGTGTTAAACTTTTATGAATGGAAAGTGTACTGTCCTTCAGCAAATTTGGGAGCAAATCGTCTAATCCAGCAGCCTTTTTTCGACGTAGATTTTTCAACTGCTGAAGAATGAAATTCTCCGATACCGGATTAAATTTGAAAGATTTCAAAGTTCGAGGTAATATGTTTTTAGACGGATGCCATATAAAATATCGACAGCGTATAAAATTACTTTTCATTTTTTTTGATCACATTGAAATAGTGGTCCGAGAAAATGCTAACTTTTGACATAGTATCGCTCCTTGATGACGTAGGATTTGGAGCTGATTTTGCAGGAAAAATGTTTTTAATAATTTTTATAAAATTTCTGAGGATTCTTACTGTTCTCATTGAGTAAGTTCTTATAAAAATTACTTTTTGCGTATCTCAGTAGATTATTACATCGATTACGTAATCTTTGTAAACATTCCAATCATCTGCTGAGTCTGTACGACGAGCTTTACGTAGTGCTTTGTCTCGATTATTTAATTCAGATTATGTATCATTATCAAGCCACGGGCATGATCTACCTTTCATCCTTTTGTTTATATACGGAGCATGTTTTCAGAAAGTTTCATTTAGGATTTCGTTGAAGTTTTTCAAAGCGCTATTGACATCAACTGAATTGTAAACACCGCTCCAGTTTTTATTTCGTAGCTCATTGTTCAATTCAGTAGGATTGTATTTTGAATAATCACGTTCACGAATAGTTTTTGCAAGACATCCCATGTGGTTCCTTTTTCGAATACAACCGATCATTTCGTGATCTGAAATAGATGTCATAAAAACTTTTGTTTCTTTGATTACTTCAGGTCGAGATGTAGCAATAATGTCAATAATTGAAGACGGTTCTCTCGTAATACGTGTTGGTTCAAGAATAATTTGCTTCTAGCCATTCTGTTTTAGCGATGCCTTAAAATCTGCATTGTCCGACTTTTTCGTATAATTGACATTTGCATCTCCAACGATAATTGATTCCATTGAGGTTGAATTGATAGCCGTTAACATGTCATTAAAAAAGTCATTAAAATATTAATAGGAAGATAATTCGAACTTGAGGGTGGACGATGTTGTAGCGTAACTCTGTGTACCCGGTAACCATGTTTTGTGGTGACATCTATTGTGTCTGATGAATATCAATAAAATGATATCTGGGTATCGACAGTTCCCGGATGTATGCTTTTCGTTGAAAGAACGTTTATATTTTTCTGCTGTGAGGATCCAGCTCAAAAACACTAAGAAATAGCTTAGGACAACAAACCTAACATATGGCGACGAGGATTTGTGGAACTTTGAAACCTGCGAACGGATTTTTATTAGTCTGACTTGCTGAAACGGAGGGAATTTCTTGAAATTCGTTGGAAAAACATTTTGTGATCAGAGCAACGGAATCAAGATGGCGGCTTCAATGGCTTTACCGAACTTTCCTGCATTTGACTGTGAAATATCAAGCTCAACTGCGGTACGGTGGACCAAGTACACGAAACGCTTTGAAAACATGATCTTGGCGTTAAACATAGAAGACCCAGCTAGACAGCTCGCATTATTGCTTCACTGCGGCGGTGAAAAGCTTCATGACATATACGACACGTTTCAAATTGTAAAACTGGAAGGTGAAAATGATTATGTGGCTGGCAAACGATACCTGAATGAACACTTCATGCCACAAAAGAACGTGGAGTATGAAACTTTCCTTTTCCACGAGTCTAAACAACATCAGGGTGAGTCACTGTCTGCATACCACACACGATTAATAGACATGGCCAACAGATGTGAGTTTGACGATCGTGACAGAACAATTAAATCTCACATCATAAGAACATGTCTCAATCCTAAACTCAGACGTGAGGCGTTGGAAAAAAACTTATCCCTGACGGACATATTGAAACGCGGACGTGCTTTAGAACTCTCGAATGCACAAGCTGCTGTTATGGAAAGACCGAACATTAATGCTGTATCCACAACGCCGAAGCAGTTCAAGAAGAAACCAACGCAGACTCCGGAATATCGGAAACAGAACAACAACGGACATTCTCAAAAACGGAACAACAACAAACATTCACAACAACATTGTAAATTCTGCGGTGGAAAGTGGCACGACGATATAAAGAACTGTCCTGCACGTGACAAGATTTGTAGTAAGTGCAACAAACGTAACCACTTCGCCAAGGTATGTATGTCTGGTAAGGGGGTTAACAGTTTAACACGAGAACACTCTGAGCTGCATAAGCAACAAACTGATGAACATTATGGTCAAACTGATGAACACTATGACCACACTGGCGAACACTATGACATGTATCACTTAAGTGATGACATAAACATTGACCCTATATTTGTCAACATTGATGTTGAAGGTCAGACAATACCTTTTGAACTAGATACTGGTGCAGCATTCACCATTATTGGGGAGACTACTCTAAACAAACATTTGAACAATGTAACACTTGTGAATATTCCTGATCCTGGCATTAAGACTTATGCTGGTGATAAGCTTGTAATTATGGGTCAAGCTGATGTTATTGTACAACATAACAACCAAACTGTGAAATTGCCTTTGTTAGTAACCCCAGGAGATAAACAGTCACTCCTGGGCAGAAATTGGTTGTTTAAATTGAAACTTGATTGGGCTGAGCAGGTCAAAGGTCGTTCAGTTAACAAGGTATCAGGTTCTAAACTGCAAGCAGTTTTAGATAAACATAATGATGTGTTCAAAGATGAAATAGGTCAGATTAAGGGTGCGCATGCATCACTCCGAGTTGATCCGCAGGCAAGCCCGCGTTTTTTCAAAGCGAGACCGGTCCCATATGCCCTGCGCGAACGCATCGAGAAGGAACTTGACCGACTTGAGCAACAAGGGATTATTCGTCCAGTAGCTTTTTCGGAATGGGCAAGCCCTATCGTACCTGTCGTGAAGACAGATCAGTCCATTCGTATTTGCGGTGATTACAAAGTCACTATAAACAAGGTCTCTGAACTTGATCCATACCCGCTACCTCGAATCGAGGACATCTATGTGCAATTATCAGGCGGAGTATTGTATTCGAAGGTAGATTTGAGCAACGCATATCTCCAGGTTCCATTGGATGAACAATCACAGAAGTTTGTCACTATCAACACAATCAGGGGGTTGTACACGTACAATCGTATGCCATTTGGCATAAAATCCGGCAGCGCGATTTTTCAGCGCATTATGGACACCATGTTCCAAGGACTGAAACATGTATCGGTCTATCAAGATGACATCATCATAACGGGTTCAACATTACATGAACACATATCCAACGTGGATAAAGTGCTCACGAGATTAGAGTCAGCCGGCATGCGACTAAAGCTACACAAATGTCAGTTCTTGCAACCGAGTGTGACGTACCTAGGTCACAGAATCGACGCAAACGGTATTCATCCGACCGACGACAAGGTGAGCGCGATAAACAATGCTCCGACACCATCGAACAAGAAAGAACTGCAAGCATACTTAGGTATGTTAAACTACTATGGTAGATACTTACCAAACTTGTCTACGGTATTAGCACCACTGCATAATCTTCTTCGCAAAGACGTTTCTTGGACTTGGACCAAGGAGGAAGATGACTCATTCAACGAATCTAAGCGTCTTCTGACTTCTGACCGTGTGCTCACACATTTCGATCCCAACAAGGAGATCATATTAGCATGTGATGCTTCGCCATACGCAGTGGGATGTGTTTTGTCACACAAGATGCCTGATGGTTCAGAAAAACCTATAGCGTATGCTTCGCAGACAATGAACGCATCTGAACGTAACTACTCGCAACTCGACAAAGAGGCACTTGCGATCGTATATGGCGTTAAACGTTTCGACCAGTACCTTTTTGGTAAACATTTCAGCATAGTGACCGACCATAAGCCATTACTCACATTGTTGAGTGAGATGAAATCAGTACCGTTGACCGCGTCTCCAAGACTGATCAGATGGTCATTAATGCTATCCGCATACGACTACACAATTGTGTACCGCAAGGGAAAAGATCACTCCAATGCAGACGCTCTAAGCAGATTACCATTATCGACAACAACGAGCTATTCACCAACACCAGGGGACGTCGTGAACATGTTGGAAAACATGGACAACACTGTCATGAACGTAAGAACAATCAGGAAAGCGACAAGACGTGACCCAGTTTTATCCCAAGTACATAAATTCGTGCTAGACGGATGGCCAGCAACGATTGATAATTCGCAACGTGAACAATACCATCCTTACGAGTCTCGCAAGAATGAGCTCAGTATTCAGGACGATTGTGTTCTATGGGGAGCTCGAGTTATCATACCTACTGACTGTAGATTGAAAGTTCTCGAACTGTTACACGACACACATCCAGGCATGACACGCATGAAGTCGTTGGCTCGCTCATATGTATGGTGGCCTAATCAGGATGCGGACATTGAAAACAAAGTAAAAAACTGTAACACTTGCCAACGATCACGACCGTTGCCACCCTCACAACCATTGCATCCATGGGAGTGGCCCGATAAACCTTGGTGTCGCGTTCATATTGACTATCTTGGACCCTTTCAAGGCAAGATGATACTAGTCATTGTTGACGCACATTCAAAATGGATAGATGCTCATATAACATCATCTTCCACTTCTTCGACAACAATCGAAAAGCTGAGACAGAGCTTTGCAACACATGGTCTGCCCAACATCATAGTGAGTGACAATGGTGCGTGCTTTACATCATCAGAATTCAAAACATTCACGACTGAAAACGGTATCAAACATGTGTTAACTGCTCCGTACCATCCATCCTCGAATGGATTAGCAGAACGAGCAGTTCGTACTGTGAAACATGGACTTAAGCGACTCGTTGACGGTAGTCTGGAAACAAGATTATCTCGATTGTTGCTATCGTACCGAACAACTCCGCATGCTACTACTGGACAATCACCATCAGAGATGCTTATGAACCGACGTTTACGTACGCGTATATCTCTGCTGACACCGGACGCACGAGGATCTGTCTTCATGAAACAATCTGCCATGAAGGACAGACATGACAAGCATTCTCGAGAACGTAAATTTGACATTGGTGACAAAGTTTATGTTCATATACATGACGAGAGCAACTGGCTTTCAGGTGAAATCATTTCTGTGAACGGTCCGTTATCATACACTGTTCAGTTGCATGATGGTCGTATCTTCAAGCGACACATTGATCATATCCGAGAGAGGCGTTGCGATTCACCAGATGTAGATCAACCATGTGAGGATTTAGAGCTTCTGAGTCCCGATTCCATACCTACATTTCGTCCACAGCAGCAACAACCGGAAAATCGAGAACCACCACCCGGTGATGTTCAACCCAAATCTGTTCCGGGACGTCTAAGATCTCCATCTCGATCCGAATCGGTTAACCCTGCGCTTCCTGCAAATAACCCAGCGCTACCCGCAAACCCTGCGGCTCAACCGGAATTACGTCGTAGTTCTCGGGTTCGCAAACCAGTCAAAAGACTGAACTTATATCTTAATAGTGATTAAGTACTCTATATAGTTGGACTAGGACATTGTTTATTAAGTAACATTCTACTACACTTAAAGGACATCGAACTGTGAACATTTGTGTTGGTACGAACATTTTTTAGATTTAGTTGTAACTTTGTAGTTAACTGGTGATTTTCTCAACATTTGTGTTTCAAACTTAACGGGGAGGATATGTTGTAGCGTAACTCTGTGTACCCGGTAACCATGTATTGTGGTGACATCTATTGTGTCTGATGAATATCAATAAAATGATATCTGGGTATCAACAGTTCCCGGATGTATGCTTTTCGTTGAAAGAACGTTTATATTTTTCTGCTGTGAGGATCCAGCTCAAAAACACTAAGAAATAGCTTAGGACAACAAACCTAACAGACGATACAATGTTGTTATGAGAAAACTTTTAGCACGAGCTGCAAAATTTGTAAGCAAATACTTTCGACAGAGTTTTCAAGATCGTCTCGCCATTTCCATTTTATGTTGTCCTTGATATAAACAGCTAGCCCTCCTCCAATGCCATTTACTCGATTTCTCGTAATAAGAGTATAACCTGGAATTTTAAACATAGCATTACTGTCAAACTCTGATAAATGTGTTTCTGATAAAGTTACTATATCAAACTTGTTGTTGAAAACTAACTCATACATCAACTGGAAATTCGTATGTAATCCACGTACATTTTGATGCACAATTTTCAAGCCATTTTGCTTACAAAAGCTAGATAATTCATTTGTGTATGTGCAAGTCTCCACATTTCCGCAAAAAAGCAAGCATAAGACAAATACAAATACGCGTGTGTCTACTCTCGTTGCCATCTCGCTGCAATCAGAATTCTTGGCTACCTTACATTACGTTTATTACTTTACCTTACATTACTTTACGTTACTTTACTTTACATTACTTTACGTTACTTTACATTACTTTACGTTACTTTACATTACTTTACGTTACTTTACATTACTTTACGTTACTTTACATTACTTTACATTACGTTACTTTACCTCACATTACTTTACGTTACTTTACTTTACGTTACGTTACTTTACTTTACATTACATTACGTTTATTACTTTACCTTTCATTACTTTACGGTACTTTACTTCATTTTACATTACTTTACTTTACGTTACGTTACTTTACTTTATTTTACATCACATTACGTTTATTACTTAACCTTACATTACTTTACGTTACTTTACCTTACATTACTTTACGTTACTTTATTTTACATCACATTACATTCATTACTTCACCTTACATTACTTCATTTTACATTACCTTCCTCTGCCTTACATTACATAACGTTACTTTACCTTACGTTATTTAATCTCACTTTACTTGCTTGCTAACTTACTTTGTTCTTTGTTCTCAAAACTTGTGAAACAAGAAGCACGCATTTCTGAATCAATGAATCAATGCCGTCAACAAGAGTTTGAAGCCTCGTATTGATGATAACACTTGATTAATGTATCGTGCCATAAAATCATCATGGCGGAAACCGAGGAGTGGGTTTTGCCAATCATTACAGATGTAGAGTATCAATTCCCCGAAAATATCGCGAAGAAAAGACTACAAAAGATTTTAAAGTCAAGGAATATAATTCGTAAAGAGAGTGACAGTAGTGATACAAGCGACATGGTCGTATTGTTTAAAAAACACCTGCAACCATTACCTCAACGTGAACATCAGGGAAAGCGTTTCTTTTTCAACAGACGACCACAGCTTCTCCTTCTTTACAACGAGAAGCATGGAGTTACCAAAAGTGCCTGGTAAGTATGAAGTATAAGCTTTTGTTAAGTTATATAAAAAACCCAGTTATAATTGTAGTTTTATGTTAGTGGAACATACAGTTTGGTAAGTTGGACGATTTGATATTTTAGTAATAACAACATAGAAAAGACTTGGTCTGAAATAAATCTACATGTTTGTTTTGAATTCCTACAGATTGGAGGCATTACTTGACTAATTTTAGACAAGTGTTGATAAATATATAAAAAGTTGTAATAGTGGTATAATGTTTTTTTAAAGTTTGGACCAAATGTTCTCCATTTTATTTTGTCACATTAAAACTTTTCTAATTTCCATTTGGATTTGTCAAAGTATTAGATAATAGAGAATAATTGGTTCAATTACTGTTTGCAAAAACGATGACAAAAGAAATGTTGCATTCTTGTATGTTGTAATGCTGTTGTTAGAACTTTCTTGCATTTACTTAGCAATACTAATGAATTAACACTGCACGTGTCAGTTTACAAACCAGTTTTTATAACATATTGATGTCTGTTTGTTTTTGTGAATGCTTATACACTTATTAACTCCTGCAACTGAGATAACATTCAAGTGTTCAACCTTGTTGCTTTCTCATACTCTTGCAACCAATACAAACATTAGTTGAAGATCACCACAGCATCCACTTGCAGACTTTGACAAACTTGCAATGCACAATTGTCAACGGGCTTATTACTTCAAGCATCATCCTCTGCTCCTGACCATATGCTGGGACAAAGTTGATTATACCTTTATTATTTTAATAAAGGTGCTCTCAACTAGGACCATTACTACAGAGCCATTTTTAGAAACCAGTTCAACTGGTTTCCTGATCAATTTCTTTACTGAACTTGTCAGTTTATGTAGCAGGAGCTTCTTGTTCAATTACATGCATAGAACTCAATTTTCCACAGCTTGTAAAAAGTTTTTTATTCCAGGCCAATATGGACCTTTTCACCACTTCCTACACATTAAGTCTTAAGAAATGGAGACATTTTGCTATCTTCCTTGCTAATCAGATCAACATATTAACTGTTTTAAAATGTTTTTCATCAATTCTTAAACACCCTTGTCCACTGGTTGACTCTGATTTGTGATGTTTGTTGGAAGAGACAGGGGTTATTTTCTAGTTTGCAGCTATAATTTCTTCCATTTGAGAGTTTGGTGTAACCAGCAGTACTCATTTGTTTGAGCATAATAAAATAATTACCTTTTTTGTTCTTAAAGTTTGGTCTCTTTTGCTTGTGATATTCAGAGCTCATTTGGTGCACAGAATGGGTACTATAATTAAAACATACCATCTCTTAACTGCCAAAATATGTGAACAGGTAAAATATGTAATTGAAAACCAAATTGTCTAAATACCGAGGCTCAAAGATGTTGCTGTACTTGCCTACAGAAAGCTGAGATTTCAGTGGTTGAGGCATTTTTGAATTTGTTGTATCAACTGCAAACTCTGTTCTTTTCCAAAAAAACTTTTTAATTGTGAGACTGTTGACTTTTTGCAAATTGAGATATTCTTTTACAGTTTATGTTCCATTAGTTGGGATTAAAGTAATCCCCAAGTGTACTTCACAAAGGTTATTAAGTTTACATTCTTAACTGTTAATTTATTTTTGTATCAGTATTATTATTAACTTTATTGGACCAGCCATTCTTATTGAGAAAGAAATGGTGAGGAAAGCAGTAAAGAAAATGAAGAAAGGTGAAGCATCTCTGCCACAACTCCTTCAGGAGTTGTGGCAGAGAGGGTCAAAGCTGAAGGTGAGAGAGGTATAGAGATGATCACTGATCTAACAAATCAGATCATAAGAGATGGTGTCATTCCTGAGGACTGGGAAATAAGTACAGTTATCAATTGTTACAAAGGAAAAGGAGAAGCTCTAGAAAGAGGTAATTACAGAGGATTGAAGCTAATGGACCTGGAAGTTGTTGAATGAGTTATGGAAAAACAAATCAGAAGTGAAATAAACATTGATGACATGCAATTTGGTTTTATGCATGTGGAGAGAATAGACAAGAATGCTTGGGTAAGTAGATGCAGAACAATCAAGGTGACAGGAACCACTGGCAGAGGAAGAACAAAGAAAACATGTTAGAAAGTGATAACGATGGGTCTCAAACAAAAAGGTGTCAGCAGAGACCTGGTGAAGGATAGGATAACTTGGAAGTCGATTTCAAGAAAGCATGCAACAAATGGTGGTGTATAAAATGGACATTAAACCATATATGATGAAGATGATGATGATGATGATGATTATTATTATTATATATTTAAGTTATTTTGAATTTTTTATTTTTCATTCAGTGATACTGATGGAAAAAAAGATAAAGATAATTCAACAAAAGTTCACAGTTCAAAGTTAGTCTGCAATCAGTCACCAGTGACAGCCAAACCTGTTAAACTTAAACGTAAACATTCTGAACACAGTGAAGACAGCAAGACAAAAGGAAAGGTTTGTATCACTAGTAAAACATTTTGCTTAAGTGTATATTTTCATAATTTTTCTGATTTGATATTTCAGTGTGATACAAGAAATAATATAACTATCGAAATCACATGTTATTGAGCCTAGAACATGAGGCTGAATGTACAAATAGGTAAGGTGAAATGCAAGCATGCATGCCTACAACAGTGTGAACCAAAGCATTCACTGTGTGGCTTCAGGAACCTATGCCACCAGTCATTTTTAATTCTGCCTTACTGTTCTTGTTACTGTCATATATATATATTATGCAGAAATTTATTTATACCAGAGAGTGTTCAATATTTGTAATAAATACAGCTAAATTAGTGGACTTAAGAAATAACTAAATGTCCTCATGCAATTAAAACTTTCACATTTTTAACAATCATCAGGCACCCACACTAGATGGTTGCATATAGAAAAGATTATATTTTACACAAGCCAGCTATTGGACAATTCACAAATGATGAATCTTTGCACTCATGTGAAATGACTTAGAAATCAATATGTGTCATTGGTCCAGTAATAAACATTAGACAAAAAAAAATTTTCATTGAGCTATTTAAGCTATTGTGTTTTGTTAATAACATCACAATAAATTTATAGCAAATAGGCTATGTGTAACCTTTAATTTGGGAAGTGGTATGCATAATGTGAAAACTCATGAACAAAATATTGACAAAAAAGGGTCGCAATCCAGTTTAATTTTTGTAGGAAAGATAACTGTCTAGTTGGAAGAAAGAGCCCTGTTAATTTTTCTGTCTACAAATGTGTCATTTCTTTTAAATACCAGCTAGAAAGGGCTTATGTTAGACTTTCAGGGATGTTGGAGGCAAGTAAAAATGCTGATAACAGAATCATGTCAAGTTGTTCAATCATAAAAAGTACTCCAAGGAAATGTCATCATCTGTTTATGTGTGGCATGAAATTGATAAATGGGGAAGCAACCCAAAGCTTGATTGGTCATCTGTGAAATCTATATTAGCCAGTGCAAGTATCTTAAAAAGATGCCTGTTAATCGTGGTATTGTATCAGTTTTGTGTTGGTAACACTTTGAAGCTGGTGTAGTAATTTAATGCTGTTCGAAAGCTTGGTTTTTGTTGAGTGGCATTGTGCTTGTTGAATGGAAGTTTCTGATCCCTTTGTTTTTGGGCATCCTTTCATATGACATCAGTCACTTGCTCATAAATACAAGTTTGGAAAGAGTTATTTTTAAGATGAAATTTGGTTATTGTGAGTTACTGAGACAAAATTACTACAGCTTTGCCTGCTGCAATGCCAAAAGATTGTCATGAAGATTGCTTAAGTTTACTGATGATATAGCAATAGCAAAACTGCTGGGAGGAAGTCTGAAGTTTGATGTTCTTTTTTATATATGCTAGTATTGTATCGGGAGGTAATGTATAGATATATAGATTTGTGCAGTGACAGACAAGTACTGGTCTCTGGCCATAAGATTTGGTCCCTTGGGAAAATTTTGGAGCAGAAATTGAAATTTTGTGATGGAAGAATGGTAAGATATATGTTGAAGATTAGATGGGAGGACCCAATCCTCAGCAACAAGATGGAGAGAAGATCTGGGATGGAAAGTCTGCTTGCAAAAGGAGAAGAAAGAGAATGTACTGGTATGGTCATTTTATGAATAGCTATATACATGGCCTATTGATTAGGGCATTTAAGGAAAATGTGGTGTATGAAACTTAAATAAAAGGTAAAAATAAAGACGAAGAGTGCCATGAGGGAAAACTAAAAAGATCTAAAACCTTCTTGAATGCTATGATAATATGATGTAATAAATCTAACTGTCATATGCTGGATATAACTGTATTCAAACAGCATGGAAAGATTGCTTTTTGTACATAAAGCATTTTGAACATAATTGTTGTGTGTGCCAGATGATTTTCAAGTATGGGAAACTTTTAGTTACACTAGAAATGTAGTTGATTCTCAAGGTTACTATAGAAATGAATAAATAAAAATATAATATATATATAATACATGTATAAAAATATATATTGTAAATGCTCAATTAGATGCCAAATTCATTATAAATTTTCCTTGTCTGTAAATGTGAGAAGCACCTCCCTTAATGGAATAGTTTGACAAAACAACTGGTTTTTGCTTCCAAAGCATTTCTACTTACTTATACTTTGATTTACTTGATATATTTAACAATGAATAAGCCAGCCTAACTCTTAAAGCAAGTGTACACACTTGAAATGAAACTAGTTTGCCCCCACATATTTTATCAGGAAGTGTCTGGTGACTAATGAAGTATTCAAATGGGTTATGTCATTTTTCAGCAAAATGATTGCCCAAGTGAGCAGATATTCAGAGTGCACCTTCTGCTAATTTGATAAAGGCAGCTGCAGCTGTGAAATTTTGGATTATTTAAAGTACCTGTTATTAGTAATTTTCTTGTAGGAAATTAATATTATTTTGATACTTCTTTGCATCACAAATTCTCATATGCCCTGCCTTTCAAATGGAACACTGAAATCAGAAAAACACATGGTGTTAAATGCATGCTTTAGTTATTTGTTTGTTTATTTGTTATAAAGTTTTACACAAGATTGAAACTTTAGGTCAGTCTTAACATATTTTTTTGAAAATGCTATTAATATTTGGTCATTTATAAAGTAAGATAAATTAGAAAAGCCTCAAAACAACAATAAAAGGTCTCAAATGTATTTGTTAGACAGCACATCCCATGAAACAGTTTACAATATAAAGAAAGAATAACATAAATGACTTTGACCCTCATGTAGCACACCGCCTGTCAAAATGAGAAAAAACATTATTTTGAAAGGTTAAAAATTTTAATCACTGTAAAGGATCAAATGGTAAAACAATACATTCATTTACTAGCATTAGAGCCATTAGAGAGTTTTACTCACTCAAAAAAAACCTTTTTTGTAGTTTTGATTTGAACCTGTGAAAGTCAAGTGCTGTGTTGTTTCAAATGAAACTATGATGGAGATATCAGCAAAGTGATTCATAAAAATGAATTATATATTTATAGCAGTTGTTGCAGAGCATTGCTTTCAAAATAGGGTTGAACTTTTTTGGGAGGATCCAATAATATCTGTAATATCTGTGTAATATCAATAAGATCATAAATGACCAAAGCTACTAAGGTCTAAAGCAGCTTCTTACTTTCAGAATGTACAGTGTGTTTGGTATGGGTTATTGGCAGGTTGGATCAATCCAGTGAAGAAAAATGCTAAAAGAGCTACATACTTGAAACTATAATACATAATAAGTTTGTGATAGGCCATTGAAATAAAAGTTAACTATTGTTCTTTGTCTAATTGATGTAAATGGAAGCAAGTTAATGCAATGACGTTTTTATGACAGTTATATTTGCAATTCCTATTGCACTGAACAATATTATGAGTAAATAATGTAAAAATTTTATATAACGTAAATAATGTAAAAATGCTATTTTGTTGACCGTAACATTAGATAAATATAGAGCATAAAATGTTGTTTTGGAGTGTTATGTGTACTTTTTAAACATTTATTTGGGTATGAATTCAATATTGATTTTTAAGTATTTGTTTTTACCGTGACAGAATAATATTGGTCTCTTGTTATTTGATATTGATCTTGAGAATGCCAAGTGAAGAAAAGATTGTTGTAGGAGACGATTTGAATGGACACGTGGACACAGGGAAGGATGGATATGATAGGGTATATGGAGGCTTCAGATTTGGGAGAGGGAATGAGGATGGAGATAGAATTTTAGAAGTAGCACAGAGCTTTGACTTATTCTGTGTAAATACCGTCTTTAACAAGAACGAGCAACACTTGGTGACCTACAGGAGTGGCTGCAAAAATTCACAGATCAACTTCTTCCTCCTTAAGCAAGAGGACAGAAGGGAAGTTACCAGTTGTGGTATAATAAATGGAAAGGCAATCGCAAGCCAGCATCGACTGCTGATCATGCAGCTCTCATGAAGAAAACAAGGAAAGCGAAGAAGAGCAAAGAAGCTGAGAATAAAAATTTGGTAACTGTTTGGAGAGAGAAGATAGAGTTATGTCGAGTCTATAAAAAGCTGCAAACAAGAAAACAATCTTGATGTTGAAGGACAGTGGAAGGATGTTAAGGAGGTAATGATTGGTGTGGCAAAAGGAGTAGTTGGTAGAGCTAAGGGAGGTGCAAGGCTGGAAAGAGAGGAGTGGTGGTGGAATGATGACGTCCAGAAGGCTGTAGCAGAGACAAGACGCTTTCAAGGCCTGGAAGAAAAGCTCCTCAGCAATTACAGAGAGCGCATACACACAGGCAAACAAGAAAACCAAAGGCCTGTGGCGAAAGCAAAATGGTGTGATGGGCTATCTACCAAAGAAGGCGAAAAGACTATCTACAAGGTTGCACAGATCAGATTAAGGAAGGGAAAGGATGTCGGGCAAACAAGTGTTATAAAAGACAGAAACAGACAAGTACTGTACGATACAAGTGACATTCAGTCAAGATTGAAAGAGTATTACAGTCAGCTGCTGAATACGGAAAATGAATGAGAGGTGGCTTTTCCATGCGAGCATACCGAAGGACCGGTACAGTCGATCACAAAGGAATAAATCAATGGCGCTATAGGAAAAGCGAAAAGCAATAAAGCCATTTGGCCATCAGAATTATCGACGGACATGATCATAGTTCTGGGCGAAGAGGCAGAAAAGTGAATGACCGAGTTATGCAATATTTTCATGTGTGAAGAGAAGATACTGAGTGATTGGGGAGAGTTTTATAGTCCCGATATTGAAGCAGAAAGGGGACAACATAAAGTGTTGAAATTACAGAGGTATTAAGCTTACGCAGCATTCAATGAAGGTGTTTGAAAGAGCCACAGATCAAAGACTCCGAGAGATCGTGGAGATAGATAAGGTGCCGTGGGATTCATGAAGGGCAAGAGGGAAAAATGGAAGGAAACCAGACATTGTACTGCAGGTTCATTGATCTCGAGAAAGCACATGATAGAGTACTGCGAGAGGTTGTCTTCTGGGCGTTGCGAATGAAAGGAGTACCTGCAAGGGTTGCGAGGATTGTGAAGGAGATGTACGAGGGAGGAAAGACATCAGTGTTGATGGAGGAGGGACATTCTGAGAGCTTTGAGGTCAAGGTAGGACTGCACCAGGACTCAGCTCCCCGTCTTCTCTTATTCATCACGGTTATGGATGTAGTCACAAAAAGACTCCAAAGTGATGAACTTATGAGCTTCTCATTGAGGACGACATAGTAGTCACAGCATGATCGAAAGAGGAACTGCACGAGAGGATGAGGCTATGGCAGAAGACATTGAAAAGACAAGGATTAAAGCTAACATTAAGGAGACAGAGGTTATGACATGCTGCAAGGAAGGAGGCAAAGAGATAAGATCAAAGACATGACGAGGAAGTGAAGCAAGTGACATGCTTCAAATACCTAGGGTCTACACTGGATGAATCTGGAGGTTGTGTGAGAGAGAGAGAGAAAGAGAGAGAGAGAGAGAGAGAGAGAGAGAGAGAGAGAGAGAGAGAGAGAGAGAGAGAGGTGAAAAAACGAATAAAGGCTAGATGGAACAAGTGGAGAGAAGTGAAGGGTGTGGTATGCAATTGGAGGATTACTCAGTGAGTCAAAATCAAGGTGTACCAAACTATGAAATGTCCTAATGTACGGAGGATTGATGTGCAGAGCAGAAACCTGGGTGCTGAGGAAGAAGGGAGAGCAGCTGCTGATATGAACGGAGATGGGGATGTTGAGGTGGATTCTTGGGATTTCGCTTTTGGAAAGATGCACAAACGAGGAGACAGGAGAAGTGCAGGGATATCAAGTGTATTTGAAAAGCTGGTAGAAGCAAGATTGAGATGGTTTGGGCACGTTGTAAGGAGAGAAGATAAGAGTGCAGTGCAGAGAGCAAGAAGGGAACCAATTAGGGGGAGGAGGTCAGTTGGAAGACAAAAGCTGGATTGAGCGATGTCGTGAAAATTGACATGAAGAGCAAGGTACTGGTTGAACGTGACGCATATAAGCGGCAGAAATGGCACGCTTTTAACTATTTTCATGTCAACAGATTTCGCCAATGTAATTAATGTCTTTTTTTTGTTTGTATACAACTTGACTTTTTATGTTAGAAACTTGTATTTTATTTGCTTCCAATTTATTTTTCCCCTTAAATATAAAGATGTCCAATTGAGTTTCAAGGTTTGAAGCTATATATATTTATTAAAAAATTTGGTTCTATTAACGATATAGTTTTTATTTTATTATTATTCTGTATTATATATATGTTATATAATGTATTATGTATCATATTCTTATTTATGTTGTGAGTGATAGGACGTTTTTGACCGTTGTGTATAATAGCCAGTTAGTAATTTTGTATGATACCTGGTTTTTCTACAAAATAACTGACTGGTCACACTACGTATAAAAAATATATGTATACATATCACATCTTTATTTCTGGTACATTTTGTTTAATTCTATGTGTGTCTCCAGTACTTGTGTGTTGTAGCGCTAAATATACCCACAACTTTTACTTTAACTGCTTTTTTTCTTGTTGTATCCAGGAAAGCCCATGTAAGTTATCAGATGAACCTGGAAATAAGCATTATTGTGATGAGTCATCAGTCAAAAGTCATACGTCATCAAAGAAAACAGAAAAGGATAGATCATCTACAGAATTACAAAGACCGTCGTTGGAAGAAGAGACGTTACATAGCAAAAGTATTAACAAGTTTGAAAATAAAGAACATGTATCTGGTCATAGTTATAAATGTGAAGAGTATAAAAAACATTCTGATAGTAAACATTCATCATCCAAGAGACATTCAGAACTTGTGGAGCATTCTAGTCATCATAGCAAACAAACAAGAAAAAATTCCGATTCAGATGTAGAAATATTGCACAAAAATGAAAAATCACAGTATGAACCAAAGAAGGAAAAAATATCCAAAATTACGTGGCCATAACTTGTAAAAACTTGTACTTTAGGTGCCAGTGAGATATGGGGCCATCCATTTATTACGTTCGCATTGAGGAAGGAAGGGGTATTCTAAAAAGCGAACAAAAGCGAACTGGGGGGAGTAGGGTTCACAAGGTGAGAACGTTCACATTAAAATAAAATTTTGCTTACAGTTTTGATAGAGTAGTGACAGCGAAAGACAGGTGATCAGGTGTAATTATTCTCATCTCTTTTCACACATTTATAGTTTGTTTATATTGAATTACTTTCGTTTGTATTCGGTTTCTGTCAAATTATAATTCCTTTCATTTCCTTTCATTAGCCTGGGGTCAATTTTTTACTTTTCGAATTTACGTACATGAGCTTCTTGTAAAGAAGAATCAGTGACATAATTTTAAAGTTATTTATCGAAATGGCAACTACTAATGGCGGTCAAAAAAAGTATAACGTACGTTCGCACGGGGTGGGGGTGGGGGGTTCGAAAAATGGCCGATTTCATGCGAACGTAATAAATGGATGGTCCCTATCCAGACGGTTTTTGAGCTTACCAGGATTTTACAACAATTGGGCAACGGGGTTGTTAAAACTTTTGATGGGCGTTATTAAAGCAAAACGCTTCATGTATTGCATTAATTTAGGGATGACTGGTATTTATCAAATGCTGTCTGGACACAACCCTGGGCATTGCATTTTTGTTGTAGTTATAGTTTTGTACTGATTTTTTCCCCTGATAGATCCAGGAAAAGGTAAAATATGACTTAGCTGTTAACCGACAGTGATACGCCAAATGGAAATTTTGGGTGTACCAGGATTTTCACAACAGTAGGACACAAAGGTACTTTGTTTTTAGGCCTAAAACTTCCCTCAATGGGACATCAGACTTTGTGACTTACTTACTCAAGACATATTGACAAACGGTGGCAACTGTTCAATATGGCTTTCTTAAAAAGGGTATGAAAATGAATGATGTGAAGTACCACATTTGTTACTTTTAATTCTTTTAAAATCAAACAACAGAATAGTAGATTTATTAAATAATTGGAGCGTTTTACAGAAATTTGGAGGCTAAAATATTTGGTATTTATTTTCAAGATACTTGATTAATTTGATACTCACCTGGTTTTTATCAAGACTTCAAAGAGGTCTTATGATGCCACAGCCATTATCTTTACTTAACTTAATTGTTTGGAACATTTCTCAAGGAAAATAAAGCACGTAACATATTGGATGAACTTGTTAAAAATTTTCATGGCTGTATTATGGTACCAAAATATGCATGAAAAGGAGGCAGTATCTATGTTGTTGTAGCGCAATTTTCAAGCAATTCTTCCGATAGACACTGTAAAGCTAATATTGCTATCTTTTACATTAAAAGCATTAATTTACTTCAAAAACACGTTTTGCTAATTTCCTTCTTAATCATTCATTGATATATTCACTCATTTCATTCATTCATTTCCCTCATAGCTATTTCTTCCTATCATGGTTGTTAGCGTTCCTCAACCACACAAAGTGTGGTATTTATATGAGATTTCTGTCTATCAACATGTTATTATAGTGGCACGACTGAATTTGAATCTATTTGTTGTGATGTAGCTTAAAAAGTTTCATGATGACATGTAGGTTGTCAGGGAGCAGAGTATTAACTCTTGGTAAGACGTTCTTATGAAACTAGGCCATTTTCCCTTGAGATGCTCTCTTCGAGCTCTGGAAGGATGTTTTGTTACAATGACAAGTGTTTTCTAGATTCGTGTCGAAATCCTTTTGTTTTCATGCATCTTTCAAACCTGTAACCCACTAGAATGTTAACTGTCAGTAAAAATTACATTTGGAATTCATGTATCTGTATTTTGATTTATCTAAAGTACAACGCCTGCGGATATTTTTAATGTGTAATTTCAATTCACATTATTGTCATTCCTTCAACACATATCAGTGGTTATATCTCGTAACATATTTTGTTTCTATTCATAATTGATGTAACCACAATCTTTTTGTTGTGATTGGCCTTCGTTATTATCAGCTGCAAGGTTATTTTACAAGTACATATAAGAGGACCTTAAAATTAGAAGTATATATTTTATTACGTTTTTTTTAGCTTCTGGACAATCTGCAGTACAACGCATGCAGTTATCTGACATAAAGCAGCAGCATTGTCATCGCCATTTTAAGAAAATATTTATCACCCCACATTTTGCTTTCTGGAGATCCTTTTCATAAATTAGCTCGCAGATAAATAGTAATAATTAAATATCTGAGTGACAAGCAAACTAATGAACTAAATAAATAACCGAAAATAAATGAATAAAGAAATAAATAGAATTCCTTCTAAATAAGATCAAACTTAACGCCTACACAGGGCCTTCTGTTTCTATTCGTAAGCACAGCGCCACAAGGACGTTTTGGTCAAAGAGGTAGAGTAGATTCTGATACCTAACTGTTTTTGAACATCATTTTGTTTTACCTAAAGTACGGCTGTGATGTGATCATTATTGGACTGGTACCTACTACCAAACAAAACGTGCTTGTTAGGTATTCTGGAATCTTTCGGTTTTGACAAGCAACAGAAACTTCTGTAGACGGTACATACATGGGTCTTAGACATTCCACATGTCATTATTGGTTGCAACCCTTTTCCCAAATAATACTTTGCGTAAAAGGAGAAATATTGAAAAGTAGCACCTCGGCATAAGGTACAGCCCATGCAAAGAAATCGGAGACTCCCACTCGCGCTCGACATTTATCCATTTTAAGAAGTATGTACTCCGCATTTAAATGGTCATTGTATATTGTGTTTAAGTAAATAGCGTTTTCTAGCAGTTGTAATATACTTCAATTGTGATTGAAATCGTAAGGGTTTTTTTTTTCAAGAATATCCGATTGTAATGATGTGGTACTTTTAATTGTTGTGTCGTAACAAACCTCGACTATAGATGGCCTCTGTTTTTGTTGTTTTTTTAACTGTATCCCTCATAACAGCGGCCTTGGGTCACAGAAAACTTAAGAGCTACAGGAAAGGAGGGCATAGATCAGGAGGTAGGGTGTGTGGAAGAGCCAACTCCAAGGTACCTCTTACTAGGTATCTTAACCGATTAAGATAATTGCCACCAGGAAAGTAAGAAAGAAGAGAATTTCAGAGTAACAGCTTAAGGAAAAAACCCTGTGGCGTAAGTAAAAGGCTGCACTTAGGTGTCCTGGCAGAAAATGCACCAAGCTTTATTTAAAAGTGAGTAACGCGGTGGCCGGTTTTTAAGGGCAGCACAAGGGAAGAAAGCTCCAGGGTACATAAGCTGTTTAAATAATTGTAGAAAGAGAAAACAGATGGCATAGCCCGAGGATGTGACAAGGTTGCTAAAGTTCAAGAAAGCTCCTGGGCAATCGGTTGTAATTTTAATCCTGACACATAACCAATACATTGTGGAAGCATAGACAGCAGTGCAACACCATTACTTCCTGTTTTCTGCGACATTTTGAAGCTCAAAATCTTGGGAGAGGAGCCACTTTAAGGTGACGTTTCGATGATCCACGCCGCGTTTAATGCCAGGTAAGCTTGTACGCGTGACCTACAACTTTTCATTAGCTCAATCTTTGACTCAGTTTGTCGATTTTCAAACCCTTATTTTTGATAATGGTAGCCACTGTTCTTTTTTGCTGTTTACTAACGTTTTTTTCGTATACATAGAACCTTTGAAACTCCCTTCGGTTCTCTTGCTTTTCGAATGTTTCATTGTTTTTCTTTTAAATAACCTTTTGTTTTCCCTCGTCTAACTCGTAGCAAAGAGAAGTGATTGCTTGCGACCCAGCAAGAAATTAATAATAATATTAATGATAATGATGATGATGATAATAANTTTCTTTTAAATAACCTTTTGTTTTCCCTCGTCTAACTCGTAGCAAAGAGAAGTGATTGCTTGCGACCCAGCAAGAAATTAATAATAATATTAATGATAATGATGATGATGATAATAATAATAATAATAATAATAATAATAATAATAATAATAATAATAATAACAACAAGAGATATAGAGATCTACATGAAAATTGAACACGCACAGAAAACAGCTTTGTTAGGAAAAGCGCGGATATTAAGACTTGTACTTGACTGCTAAATCCAAAGGAGAAGGAATGTGTGGTTGCCCATACAACTTGTTGTTGTACGTGATCACATATAAAATAACCAAGAAGAAAGATCAATCTCGAGATCTTGAATTCATAATAACAATAATAATAACTTAGGGTATACGGGTCATGGAGACCTTAGGGGGACATATGCCCCTGATCTGCATAGTCTTGGGCTGCCCTTAGGCAAGGCACAACACTCACAGCCTCAATAATCAGGGTTACGATACTTACTGCTGCCTTGCAGGCCTCGGACGGCAAGAGGCTAAGGGAGAGGACCCTGACTATAAACTACACCTGCTGTCCTGCAGGGAGGCTCTTGTGAGAGCCAAAGGCTAAGGGAGCAGACCGTGACAACAAAACAACCCCTACTCATCATGATGAACACGACAAACAGAAACGAAACTAACAGCGTAAACGGGAGGGAACGCCAAGCCAACCCTGTCGCGCTCGGAGAATCAGGCAGGAGCAGGTCGTCATCAAACTACTGGCTCAGAAACGGAGTTGCCAACACGGACTAGACGAGGAAGAGTTAAATGGAGTCGAGAAGATAACATCCAAGTAATGGAGTTCTACTTTCTGGCTAAGAGCGACCAGACGATGGGATACATGGAAAGAATGCTTTGAATATGGAGGGAACAGGGTGGGAGGAGTGATGTTGACAGTCAGAAATTATCGGATCAGGTCCGGGTGATCAAAAGGAATGGTTTACTTTCTGAGCTGGAGATAGAAGAGATCAGGAGTAGAGTGACAGAACCATCTACAGTGGAAAGAGAGAGTGAAATAGACGAAGCTCTGATTGAGCATAGTCAAGAACTCGAGGAAGTAGAAGCTGTAGAGGACAAAGAAGTAATCAGGATGACTAATGAGTTGCCTGATGAATTGTTTGAAGAACAAGAGACCATTGTTGAGAGGGTTAAGAACATGTACAGAAGAAATGAAACAGAAAACATCAAAGTGCCCAACGTAAAAGGAGCAATGTCAAATAAACTACACAAGGCAACCCAGAAGGTCAACATCTTGATAGCAAGAATTAAGACCAACACGATAGAGGAAACCAACAGATTGATATATGCTGGATCAGTCATTGTTGGAGAAAAATTTGGCAAACCACAACGGAAAAACACAAGGGATAATAAACCAGCGGTGGAAGAAACGATTAGAAAATAAGCTGAAAAGACATAGACAAGATCTATCTAGACTGAGGAAGAGCACCAGAGCAAAGAACAAGCCACGGAAATGCCTGGTGGAGAAATATCAACTAGGTGAAAAGTCAGTTGAAGAGGTCAAAGAGGTGCTGAAGCAAAGTATCATTGCGGTGACAGCTAAGACCAGACGATACACTGATAGAACAGCAAAGTACACACAGAACATACTATTAGAAAGGTCAGAAAAGATTCTATGAGATGCTCGAGGGAAAGGAACATGCAGACGCCCAGCCAGATGCAGAGAAAGCTAAAATCTTTTGGACTAACATCTGGGGAATGCACTCAAACATAAACAGGACGCAAGCTGCCTAAAGGACATGAAGGAAGAAAATACCGGGATAGAAACCCAGGGAGAAGTTGAAATAACTATGGAGATGGTTCAAAAAGCATGCAAGGACATGTCACCGTGGAAAGCCCCTGGATCTGATGGCGTTCAAGGTTTTTGGATCAAGAGATTCACATCTCTTCATGCGCGGATTGCAGAACAGCTGTGTGAAATTTGAGGAGATCTAATGTACCATCTTGGATGACAAAGGGCAGGACGGTACTCATCCCCAAGGATGCAGTGAAAGGCAGTATACCATCCAATTTCCGCCCAATAACATGCTTGCCCATGATGTGGAAACTGTTGACATCGATGATTAGCGACAAGATATATGAGCATCTGACTAAACAGGACCTGTTACCATGGGAGCAGAAGGGATGCACTGGAGGAGGAAGAGGAACATAGGAACAACTGATTATCGACAAGGCCGCGATGAAAGACAGTAAAGCGCGCTTGACCAATTTAGCGATGGGGTGGGTCGACTACAAGAAAACGTATGATATGGTGCCTCACTCGTGGATTGAAGAATGTCTGGCGACGTACAAAATAGACTCAAAGATAAGAAAGTTCGTGACGAATAGTATGCTAACCTGAAGGACAGTTCTAGAATGCAAAGAAAAAGAGCTTGGAGAAGTTAAGGTCAGTAGAGGAATATTTCAGGGTAACAGTCTCTCACCACTTCTCGCACCACATATGGCGTGAAAAGGGGGTGTTTGAAATAAAAGAGCAGAACCTTTGCGATCAAGCACGAGTTAAAAAATGGGTGGTTGACTGCAGTTGAACTTGAAATGATAAAAAGAAGAGTAAAGGAGGAAGAGAATGCTGAGAAGTCTCTTTTGATACCTTAGCCAGAAAATAAATTAGTTACAGCTGAAGGAGTTGTAGATGTTGTTCTTGATATGGGTATGGTTTAAGGCAGGGCTCATTTGGGTATTGAATGGTCAGCTGAAAGAACAGAAGAGGAGAAACAAGAGATTAGATACGTCATGTCAATCTATGAAACAGATGAATAACTCTTCTTTTGTAGTCTCAAACATGTTGACAGGAAAAAACTAGCAACAATGACTAGCCAGAGTAACCAACTAATCGGAGATATACGAACTGAAAACATCATTCAGACTAACAGTTATTTATGCTACATCTGTCTATGTTGCCAAAAAATGGGTTTAAACCCTCTTTCATATAAAAAGAAAAGACAACAAGAACCCTGGCGGAAGAGGAGATAAGAAATTCAGTTAATGATTTGAGAAAGCGTATCAATATCTTCGAAAGGAAAAAGATTGATACTCATATAAAGAAGGCCAAATATGAGATGTTAGCAGAAAAATATGGAGTGAAGGCAAAGGGACAAAATGTGGTCATTGCAGAACTGAAACAATGTCTTAAAGCTAAAAGTTACAAACTTAAAAATTACGAGCAGAGAACAGAACAGTATAAGCTCAAGAGGATGTTTGCACAAGATCAAAAAAAGGTTTACTATCGACTTAATGGAAACCAGCGAGTGAGAATGTTATCCCAGACGTGGAAGAGAGTAAACAGTTTTGGTCAAATATATGGTCCAAAAGGGTTGACCATGAGAGTGATGCTGAGTGGCTCGAAACACTTAGGGAAGAAAAAAAGGGATGTACATCAAAATAACTTAGTTATAACTGAAGATCATGTTAAAAGCCAACTTAAAAGAATGCCGAACTGGAAGAGCCCAGGCCTGGACAGAGTCCAAGGGTACTGGTTGAAAAACTTTAATGTCTTTCATAGCTGGATCACTGCGCAATTGAATGGCATGTTGAACAATGGAGTTGAAATCCCTAAATGGATGAAAAAGGTCGAACTGTTTGGGCCAGAAAGATCCGGCCAAAGGAAACGAAGTGGGAAACTGTCGACGGATTTCTTGGCTTCCTCTAATTTGGAAATTGATGTCTGGAATCTGATATGTATAAATACCTAGACATTGAAGGCCTGCTACCAAATGAACAAAAGGGTTGTAGGCGAAAGAGCAGGGGCACGAAATACAAGCTGATTATTGATAAAACAATAATGAGAGACTGCAGGAAAAGAGACAAGGATTTGGCCATGGCATGGGTGGACTATAAGAAAGCTTATAACATGGTCCCGCATTCTTGCATCATTGAAAGTATGAAGCTTGTAAATATATCAAAAAATATTATCCAGTTTGTAGAAAGTTCGATGTCTAATTGGAAGACTGAGCTGACAGCATGTGGTGAAGTGCTATGCGAGGTTGATATAGGGAGAGGACTATTTCAGGGTGAAAGCCGTTCACCCCTTGCTTTTACTATCTGTGTAATGCCATTGTCGAGCATCCTCAGAAAGACGAGTTCAGGATATACGCTAGGTACAGTGAGAATAAACAATTTGATGTTTATGGACGATCTTAAACTCTGCAAAGAATGAGAAAGAAATTAATAATTTGTTGTCAACTGTTCATGCCGTAAGTACAGATATCAGAATGGAATTTGGTATTCAGAAATGTCGTTTGTTGGTAACGAATAGGGGGAATGCTGTAAAAAGCCAAGGAATAAAGCTGACAGATGGAGAGGTCATAAATGAACTTGAAGCCGGCGGGTATAAGTACCTTGATGTCCTTAAGAAAGACAAAATAATGGAGACAGAAATGAAAAGAAAACCTAAGTCTGAATACTGTAAGAAGACAAGGTCAGTAATGAAATCTGAACTTAATGGTCGCAATAAAATTAAAGCAAATAATACGTGGGCTGTACCTATCATTAGGTATGGTGCAGGGATAATAAAATGGAAGAAAGATGAACTGACCCGGCCTGGCAGAAGACCCGCAAACGTATGACTATGTACAAAGGACTAAACCCAAACAGTGATGTTGACAGACTTTATGTTGAAAGAAAAGATGGTGGGAGAGGATTGTTGGGAGCTGAATCGTCCGTACGAGGTGAGGAAAATAGCCTTGCTTGGTACGTAAAGAACAACATGGAGGAAATAATATAAGCAGTAAAAGTCTATGGTGGTCTAATCACTGAAGAGGCTATTGACTCTAAGCAGGAAAAGAGAGAACAGAATGAAAAATTGAAAAGTAGCTGGAAGAATAAAAGATTGCATGGACAACTCATAAGGGAAAACCAACATATCGATTGGGAATAGTCTTGGCAGTGCTTAAAGAAAGGAGACCTTGATATGTAGTGCGCAGGAACAATCCCTAAGAACTAACTATAGTAAGGTACCATATAGACAAATCCATTGCATCTCCACTCTGTAGAATTTGTTCAGAAAGAGGAGAGAGTGTGAGCCATGTAGTTAGTGGATGTAGCAAGTTGGCCCTGCGAGAATATAAGAGAAGACACGATAACCTGGCAAGGTATATACATAGGATGCTAAGCAGGTTAGGAAAACCCAATGGAGTTGTTGAAAATAAAGCATATAAGATCTTTTGGAATAGGAAATTCCAGTCTGACCGAGTCATTGAAGCCAAAAGGCCTGATATCGTGTTTATTAACAAAGCAGAAAAGAGTGCCCAGATCACAGATATTGCAATTCCAGGCGACTCGAAGGTCCATGAAAAGGAAATCGAAAAGATGGAAAAGTAATTGGTGCATAAAGTCTTGTCTCATTAAAATGTAAGAAATATCTAGAGAAGCTACAAGGGAACATCAGAATAATAGAGGTAATCCAAAAGACAGCCATACTGGGTACAGCACGTATCCTCAGAAAAGTGTTATCCATATGAAATAAAAGAGGAGAACCCGTGAAACCTTTGACAACTGGTTGTTATCTGCTTTTACAAGAATTCCGGGGTAAGGTCAACCGTGATAAAGGAATCGAACATAATAATAATAATAATAATAATAATAATAATAATAATAATAATAATAATAATAATAAATCCGCATGTGCCTGAAATACCAGGTGGCGACTAGCGCGGAATACCCAGCCCCTTGGCAGTAAGGCTAAAATGCATTGAGATATGTTATGAAAACGAGAAGTAAATCATACCGCCTCGTCCGTCGCGCGTGTCAACAAGGGACGCGTCCCTCAGGGAGACCAGCCTGAGGTCGACTCGGTCTAATTCCTCCTCTGCGAATGATCTGCAAGGTAATCAGAACCAGGACATCCCTAACCCTGGACCTGCAGTGATGCCCACAAGGTCAAAAGAAACTAGAGTTAGATGACTGAAGAGACTGAGATGGAAAATAGGGACACACTGCCTAAGCTGACATTCTGTTCATAAAACAAACTTTACTATTAAGCTTTATAACGTTGCTCTAAGCGAGATAGTTAATGAAACCCAGAAAGATTCAACCTCCATCAACAATCTAATATACTCAACAGCAAAAGCTGCCACACAAAAGCTAGGGACTAAAATAAAAAAGAATAAACCGAAACAAGTTTATAAGGAACCAAAATGGAAAAGGAAAATAAAGAAGGAAATTGAGTTTTTGCGGGCAGAGATCTCAATTCTTGATGAATTAACGAAAGGAACAAACGTGAAAACTAGGAAAAGCAGGAGAGTTAAAAGGAAATACAATATTATTGATAAAGTCTCTCTAGATACGACCAAAGAAGTCTTAAAACAAAAAATACAAGTGAAAGCTCAGCAATTGAGAAGATTTGATAAACGAAAGAAGTTCTACAGACAGAACAAGATCTTCAAAACTGATGCTAAAAAGTTCTACAGGGAAATTGGAAAGAGTAAGATTGAGATAAAGGATCCACCTGAGAACAAGGACGTGGAGGAGTTTTGGAATGGCATCTGGGCTAAAGAAAAAAACTACAACCAGGAAGCTACTTGGATAGGCAGAGAGGAG
>RDPX01000076.1:3160-44385 GCA_003991215.1 Morbakka virulenta | reverse complement strand
ATGCAACCCATCAGTGGCTGAGGAGTGCAGGACTTAAGGCAGAGACAGAAGGCTTCATCATCGCAGCACAAGACCAAAGCTTGTTTACCCGAAATTACCAAGCAAACATACTGAAGAATGGAGCTGACCCTAAGTGCCGGTTTTGTGACCAGCACACGGAAACAATAGACCACCTTGTGTCTGGATGTCCTGTACTTGCTCCAAATGAGTATGTCAAACGCCACGACCGTGTTGGGCAGTATCTTCACTGGGGTATATGCAAACACTTTAGTATTGAAACCAACCCCAACTGGTATGAACACCATCCACTACCAGTCACGGAAGGAGAAAATGCCACTATTCTGTGGGACTTTCCGATCAACACTGACCGGACGATTCAAGCCAACAGTCCTGACATCATAATAAAAGATAGGAAAAACAAAATGTGTACATTAATTGACATGAGTGTGATAAGTGATAAAAACATTTCAGTTAAGGAATTCGAAAAATTAAGCAAGTATAAAGACCTAGAAATAGAAATTCAAAAAATGTGGAACGTCAAAACTAGAAGTTCCGGTCATTGTGGGGGCACTAGGGATGATTAAGAAGAGGCCTCAAAAACATATAGAGAAAATACCTGGAAAGCATAGAGTACAAGACCTCCAGAAAATTGTCCTTACTGGCACTGCTCATATTCTTCGAAAAGCATTGTCAATTTGATACCGCAAAAGTCATAAACATTGATGTTTGTGAGAGACAAGAGCAGAGCAGAGTTGAAAACCGACCAGAACGAAGAAAGGAAAAGGAGGTAGACAGAGAAACCGTTACACAACCAGTATCCTGTGAAGGTAAAAAAAGCAGAAACAGAGTCGTGGTAATGGTTGGAAGCCGGATTCTTGAAGAGAGAAACTGAAGGCTTGTTGATGGCAGATCAAGACCAGGCCTTACCTACAAGGAATTACAAAGTGAAGGTCATGAAGGAACAAGGAACTTCAAAGTACAGAATGTGTGGAGCGAGGGATGAGACGTTGATGCACATCCTCAGTGAGTGTGAGAAGCTAGCCCAACTCGAGTATAAAAAGAGACATGGCAGAGTTGCTACTATCGTCCACAGTTGTTTGAGGAGGATACGCTGTGATATGACGAAACGTTTCCCATCTTTTCAAAATCAGGTGGTATGTAAATAATACTTTTTCAAGTTTTTCGAACCAGAGTGGTGCCTCCGTATAAGCCATTGAATAAGTGTCAAAGCTTTGTAACAAGTACTCTAACTTATGTAATTATAATAATTATATATATAAATTAATATATGTATAATATATAGTATTTACATGGTTAAGTAAGCCTTAACACGACCGGTTTAACAGTTTTACATTTTTCAAATGCTGGACTGAAAAAACGCCAAGCAAAGGTGAGACAGCTCGTGCTCAACTTGTAGTACTCATTTTGTACTTTTTCTACAGACACACACATACACATGCACTACTACCATCACCGACACCTCAACTAATATCAACAACAAATAACAACTTAAAAACCCACAAAAAACTACACACATATATAAAAAGGGTTGTTAGCCGGTAGGTTACTCCAAGGATTTTCGTATCATAAGGTGTCTGCCAAGCGCTAGAAAAATCCCGTCAAAAGGTGAAATTATGAACTACAGATTAATTCCAGATTTTTCAAGTTCTAAAAATACTGTAGTAATATATTAATTCATTGCAATACATTATATTTTCATTTTTTCCAATATTTCAACTTAAAACAAACGGTATGTTGAACGATGTAAATAACGGTTTGTCAAAAAGTTTCATAAACACATCATGGAATCGAAATCAAACGTAAGGTTGCCATCCTGGATAAAGTCTGCACAAGTTTTTGATATCACGTGCCTCTTGGATTAAATAGTTCACCTGACCTTCCACACTAAGAAAACTTCCGTTTTCATAGCCATCGAGTTTTTGTTTTAGTCTAATTAAAACTCTTTCTGCCATTTTATTTTTCGATCCAATTTCATTCGCATTTAAGGTAGTTTGTACTTCATCTAAAACCGTTAGGTTGGTTAACGGTGCTGCTGTATGTTGCATATCGGTTGTATCTAGGTCGGCAGGTTTTCTTTGGACTTCCAATGCCTTCACGGGGCTTAATGTCCAAGCATACAAAGGGTCGTATAGAAGAACCTGTATTAAAAGAAACAAATGTTACTTTATCATAGATATATGATCAATATAATTAACAAACGATGAATCGGTGCGGCTGGAAGATAAAAAAATTACAGCAAAGTAGATTAACGGAAATTATCGGATCAAAAGGAATAAGATCTGTCCTTCACGCACTTTTTACGAGAGATGCTAGTGGTATTCATTTGGGTGGTGAAGGGTAAATGACAGGGCCGGATAACCCAAAGTACTACTAAAATTATAACTTTAAAAATTTAGTTGCCTGGCCGAGAGCGACTTAATTTCTTAAAATACTGTAGTTGACATCAGTGCAGTACAGAGGTTCACCAAGCAAGGCTAGTAGTACGCAAAAATTACTCTTGAAAAGTGGCAAAACTCTATCTCTAGAGATACCAAAATCATCACCTAAAAACTTCATAAGTTTTTTAAAAAAATTTCTTAAAACCCATCGTAAAACTTCAACTAGGTTATTGACTGGGCTGTGCTGGAAAAAGCAGGGTAATAAGCAATGTGTTTTACGTACTTGATACTTTGGAGTTGGGTTTACGACAATAACTAGCTTATTTGCTCTACACAAACGTTCCAGCATTGAGGCAGTGTACGTATTTCATTTTGCAGTACAATACACTCCTTCTGTTGTTGCTTGTTCGGTGATGAGAAACCAGGTCAATTAAGTACACGATTTCGACTAGAAAAATCTATCCTACACCAGTCAACATGCAGAGTGTATCCAACATATTACTGTATGTATTTTTCATTCAATGAGTATATTTAAAACAAATTGATGCTTGATTGGTGTCTCCCTTTTTGAAAGCTTGAGAATACTAGATAAATGTTCTAGTGCGTGCAATCATTGTTTATATTTCGGTAAAAAATGTTGCTTTTCACCGTCCTGATGAGAAAGTTTGATCAAAATGGGATTTATCTCGATTGTCTTGAATTTTTCTCATTTACTATACTCCAAACAGTTAAGAACATCTTGCGCTTAATTATGTTTGAAACACATTTTTTTGTACCATCCCTTAACTTATATTTTCGGAAGTTTCAACAATCACGATATCGTTTCCAATTTTACAAAACGTAAGACGAGGAGAAAGCAACTTGGAGCACTATATAGTAATATACACGTGTATTTATGTCTCAGTTATTTGAAATAAATTCTCAGCGTCAAATATTATATATCTATTATGTTTTTTATTAACATAACGTATTTTATTACATATTAGAAAAGCAGTGAAATTGAAAGAAAATGTTTTCAAATTAATTATTATTATTATTTATATAACATATTGTATTATTATATTATATTTTATTATATTATATTATATTAAATTATATTATATTATATCATATTATATTATATTTTGGATTTGCATTACATTTTATTCGCAAAATCGAGCCCTTCTTTCGTAAACAGCCTTCGGTCTGAAGTGCCCTTAACGCGGTCCTGCCAAATATTGTTTTCGAGTGCTGAGTGAATAGTGAGTAGCACCGGGATTATATTATTGTTGAGGTAAATAAAACCAGTAGGAAAAATAAGACTTGGTGAGAATGCAATGAAGCGGTAAGAAATATTTTGAGAGGTACTGTAGTAGCAGAATGCAAAAGCAAATGGTTACTTGCAGCGAGGCAAAGTTATAAAACAAAGGGCGCAGATTTAAGTGATAGCCGTTTCGCGTGCTGCAGCAAATTACAAACAGTTAAAACAGCCTCCCTTGGAGAGAACCAGCTCATTTTGTACCATATAACTGAGGGAATAAGAAGAAGGCCTTTTATCAAGAACTGTAATCAAGTAAAGCCCCATCCACTAAATCTCATACAGCATAAACATAAAATGTCACAACATCAGTTAATGTTAAAGGTGATTTCTAACGCCGAAAATTCAACAGAATACAATGACATAAAGCAAGTTTTTACTATACGATTGTGTCAGTGAAAAACACAGCAAGAAATCTAACGAATATCTACATTTCCAAAAATATTTAAAAAGCAAGAAGAGGAAGTTATGGCTTTGCCAAGCCAGACCATTGAACCAATACCAAAACACAAACTGAGACTGGAACAACCTAATAAGGCAGATGCATTTATACCAAACCTGTAAATTAAGTCTGCTTATTTGGGTAAATACATAAAAAATTTAATTTTATTATTATACCCTAACCTCCAATTGCACTAATGGCTGTAATTGTATTGACGCTTTGGTATAGGCTGAATAATGCAGATGCAATATATGTGAAATTAGCCTACCATCAAACACCTTCTTTTACTGACAAAATTATTAAAATTAAGAGTACCAATATCCTCAGGTATCCGTCAGAATTTTACCTAAAATCCTTGAAAAATAAATTATCAAACACAGAACTTGGAGCAGAGATAATAAAGGGTAGAGTAGAGTCGTAAACTGGAGTTGGGAACGGAATCCTACGAAATAGCTCCTTATGGGATACAGGAAGTTAGGGTCAACAAAACCGTGAAAAGTTGGATAAAATGGTCCCAAGTGCCATTAGAAATGCGAAGCTTTTATCAGTAAAAGTAGAAGTAACAGTGGCTGTCGTCGCGACAGTGACTGGTAGCAACATTTCTAGTAAAAGTACAATAAAGTACAAAAAGTACAATAAGAAAGTAACGGAAAAGTTGAGAGCGAAACAAAAGAATCAGGAACAAGAAATCAGCAATACGATCATAGAAGTTACATTACCAGTAAATATTTTGAGTTTTACCAACTAACCAGGGGATAAACATAACTAATAAAACCAAACAAAAACTTCTCTTTCCTTTTCCCTTTTAAAGTTTCTCTCCGTCTTCATCCCCACATATTCTGTCTGTCTACGTATCTGTCTGTCCGTCTATCTCTCTCTGTGTTTGTGTCTGTCAGTCTCATAACTCGTGATCATGATCTCAGTAGGTTTCTATCCTTTGCCAATATCAATAAAGCAACAGTTCTACCAACCAACCAGTTGGTGATGCTATGATCTACATGTCTACATCTCTTTCCAATTCGCTTTTTCTTTGACCCTTTTACCAGCAAGTGTTTAAGTTGTTCTAATTATACGATCAAGGAAACATAAACTATAGATGTAAGAGCTTTATCATGTCATGAGTCGTAAGCTTTTTCCGAGCTACGTTTCGAGAATTACTTCTCCCATCGTCAGGCTGAAGGCTAACGATGGGAGAAGTACCTCTCGAAACCCCTCTTACATCTATGGCTTCCTCTGAGTCCATAAAGTTCAGTATTTTCAAGAAACGGAAACCGTTGTTCAAGTAAAGGTGCTATGCTACGTACGTCCTCATAACTAATATTCACTTTCCATGATAATCATTACAGTAACTGTAAAACCACTTTTCTGTAGCCTCTGATCTCTTTTAAATGTCTTGCATAGAAAATGATGCCTGATATATAAAACAGAAGTAAGCACTGCCTAACTTGTGTGGTTACCTCAATAATTGTTGATATTGCCTCCTTTGAATTTCTCATTAAAAGTAGAGTGCGATTACAACACCTTCGAAATATTCCTTCGACCCCTGATATTCCCATTCCATCAACAAGATCTCTGGTCAGTCTAAATGGTACCGTTTCTGGTGTAGGGAGAAATTTTCCTTGCTCAAATGCGACACCTAAATTGAAAGGCGTAAAAATCAAAATTGATGAGCAAGGAAAAGGGAATTAAATTTAGGTATTAGCTAAGAAAAGGAAATAATAGAAATATTAATAAACAATATGTTAATGAATAAATTTTGATGTACATCCATTGTGCCATCGTTCAACTTTGTAAAGTTTTTGTTTTGCTAATTTCTGCCTGGCGCGGACCAATTAATCTGGGGGCCACAGATATTGTTCCTATCCCTGTAGGTGATGATGTGGCAATCCTTTGCGATTGGAAGAAAGAGACACGACTTCTGTTATCTTTGTGTTTTAGTTTTTGGGACTAAAAAAATAAATTATTACGTATCCCTAAAATTCTAAAACATTTCATATCAGTTCTGCATAAATAAAAACCATACACTACTGTATGCCAGAATAATCAATGACGATGCAGCTTCAGCATATTACAGTCTTTCAACGGTCGAGTTGAAAGACAGTAAAATCAGAACGCATTACATGAAACAAAAGTAAATATGGCCGAGTCAGTTTCAATGATTAGAGTACTGTGAGTGGTGCGATACAGATTTTACTTCTACAAATGTCTGTGGCATCGAACCCGCAGATATTCGCAGAAGTAAAAGCTGTACCGCTTTATACAAACGTGCGACAGAAGAATCACATATCTTGCGTAACCTTATGCAATAACCACCTGCAGCTGTGCGATTAAAATCAAGCAACCCTTTGGCACAACGTACCAATGCTCTCCCCGAGGGGATGAAAAAGAACATAACACCGCAAAACAGGGCCCGGGCACGCTGGATCGACAGATGGAATAACGTGCCACACCAGCCAAATCAATTCATACCCACCCAAGTGTCAAAGCCTCAAGGTCATGGCCTTAAACGAAGTAACTCAATCGCCTCCTCTCGGGCATTGGCCGTTACGCCTTCTTTATGCACAAGATCGGTCTTAGCAATAGCCCATACTGTGTTTGTGGTGATGTACAAACTCCTCAATACTTTTTTAGATGCCCCGTGATAGGGATCACAGGAGACATCACAAAAGTTGATGAAGAATTCGGTAACTGGCTTGAGAATAATGTCCTTGACATATAGTTTCTCTGTCTTCATACACACACACACACACACACACACACACACACACATATATATATATATGTTTCTCATAAAATAATTAGTTTTCTAAAGTGAATTGTTTGTACAAATATCTGCAACAGCAAAACTCATAAGTAGTTAATCAGTAGCCCGGGTGAAGGTAATGATGTGCCTCCTCCTCCTCATGTGCCGTGTCCCTGCAGAACGTAGGCGGTCATGCTTCTCCACAGGATCCTATTCTTGGTCTTCTCCAGCATTTCCTTCTCGCTGACTCCGGTCCATGTTGACAAACTTTTCATGAATGTTGTTCTTTGTCTTCCTCTTCCTCTTTTACCGCAAATTTTACCAGTAACAGCCAAATTTTCCAAGCCTTCTTTTCTCATTACATGTCCTAGGAACGACAGTTGCCTCTTTCTGATGGTTTTCAGGAGTCTCCTGCTATAATTAGCTCGTCTTAGTACTTCATCATTACTAGTGTGTTCCGTCCAGGAAATTCTCAACATTCTGCGCAACATCCACATTTCAGTAGCGTTCAGTCTTTTCTCCAGGTCTGACGTCAGTGTCCAACTTTCACAGCCGTAGGTCAGGACAGGTAAGACATAGCAGTTGAGGATTCTCACCCTGGTATCTATGGAGATTGATCGGGATTTCAGAATCTTTGACATACGCACAAACACCTCCTTTGCCATAGCTACTCTTCTCTTTACTTCCGTTACACTTCTGCCGTCTGAATTAAGCATGCTTCCAAGGTAGTTGAACTTATTCACCTGCTGTATCCTTTCATTATCGATTAACAAAGGGCATTCGACTTGCTGCTGTTTCTTGCTGATCGCCATGCAAAAGGTCTTCTTTTGATTAATGCTTAGTCCTTTTCTTGAGCTCTCTTCCTTCACCATATCCAAGAGCTTTTGTAACTTCTGAGGAGAGTTTGCAATGAGTGTCGTATCGTCAGCGTATCTGATATTATTCATGTTATATCCTCCTATAGAAAAACCGCTTTCCTCTTCAATTGTTCTCACTATTTGTTCGCTATATAAATTAAAAAGGTCTGGAGATAGAACGCAGCCCTGTCTAACTCCTCTTTTGATGTTGCTGTATCTTCCAACCTCGTTCTTGATCTTAACTCCAGCCGTTTGTTCCCAGTACAGATTTCTTAAAACTCTTATGTCTTTCCCATCTATGTCTAGGGCTTGCAATGTGTCCAGCAGTGTTTCGTGTTTCACTTTGTCGAACGCTTTGCTATAGTCGATGAAACAGAAATAGAGATCTTGCTGCATTTCTATGGCTCTTTCTGATATCATTCTCATAATGAAAATGGCATTCTGGGTACCTGCATCTTGAACGAAGCCAAATTGTTGTTTGCCTATTTCTGGTTTGGTTGCTTTTCTTGTTCTTGCCATGATGACACGCATAAAGATTTTGGTTACATGACTTATGAGGCTGATAGTTCTATGGAGCTCGCATTCTGTTGCTCCCGGCTTTTTAGGTAAAGCAATAAAAATTGATTTTGACATATCTGGTGGAATTTCACCGCTGTCATAGATTTCGTTGACAAGTTCTGTTACTTTGTCAATTCCAAACTCCTCGAGTGCTTGGATCATTTCAATGCAGATGTTGTCTGGTCCTGCAGCTTTGTTTCTTTTCATCTTGGTAATGGCAGCTTTGACTTCGCTCTTCAGAATCTTCGGGCCTTCTACAGGTTTTCTGATGTTGGGTTTTTCTCCTCTTTCATCCAAGAACAGTTCATCAATGTATTCTGCCCATCGATCCATGATTTCATCTTTTTCCATCAGCAGAGATCCATCTCTGGCTTGAATACATTCGCTGGAAACACATGTTTTCCTACCGACAAGTGTGTTGATTTTCTTGTGCAATGATGAAGGGCTTTCTACTCTGCATCTCTCGATTTCCGCGCACTGTACATTTAGCCATTCTTCTTTTGCTTCTCTACACTTCTTTCTGATGTTTCGATTCAGAGTGTGGTACCGATCTGAGTCTTTATTTCTCACTTTCTGTCTTTCTTCCATCATTTCCAAGATTTCCTTTTTCATCCATCCTTTTTTCCGGTCCCTCTTTATCGGTGGGATCAGCTCCTTGGCAGTTTCAACCAGGGCTTCCTTCAGCACTTCCCATTTGCTGACTTGGTCACTTTCGAGAGCAGCAAATCTATTTTGCACTTCCACAGCATATCGTGTCTTCATTTCTGCATTCTCTCGTAGTAAGTTCCACTGCAGTTTTGCGTCTGGTATAGCATGTTTCAATTTGCGAAGGCGAACCTTGGTGGTGCATACTACTGGATTGTGGTCGCTGTCACAGTCTGCTCCAGGGTATGCTTTTGCGTTCTGAACTGAGTTCTTAAATCTATGATTGATGGTGATGTAATCGATTTGATTTCTTGTTCTGTCTCCCGGTTGTTTCCATGTCCATAGACGTCGTTTATGGTTCTTGAACCAGGTGTTCATGATCACTTGGTTGTTAGCTTTGCACCAGTCAGCCCATCGTTCCCCTCTTTCGTTAATCACTCCTAGCCCATACTTTCCTGATACTTGCTCGATTTCTTCACTACCTACTTTTGCATTAAGATCGCCCATAACAATGATGATGTCTTGTGACTTACATTGTCTTTTTGCTTCATCGAGTTGCTCGTAGAACAGTTCTATATCATCTTCGCTGCTATCTGCTGTCGGTGCATATACTTGAATGAGACTGATGTCGAAGGGCCTACCTTTTATTCTCACCAGCATTACTCTGTCTGACAGGGTCCAATAGCCGAGTATGCACTTGCTGGCTGCTTGGTCAAATATGATTCCTACTCCTCTTTCATGCTTGTTTCCACTAGAGTATATGACTTTTTTGCCATTCAGATCGAAACTTCCTGACCATGTCCATCTCGTTTCACATAAGCCTAGTATATTGATCTTCATACGATCCATTTCTTGCTTCACATTTGATAGTTTTCCTGCTTGATATAATGTGCGTACATTCCACGTTCCTATTCGAAGACAATTGTTGTTCCTGACAGTATCTGGATTACGGTCGGGCTCCACCTGTCTGACATGGAGGTTCCTACCGAGCGAGGTGTTAGTTGTCCTAACCCCATTCACGATGATGTGCAGCTAGTTAAAAATAATCTTTAATTACGTCACAAAACATTTAACATGCACATATTATTTTTGTTGTATTTTTTTCGTACTTTTCATCCTACTAGATGTGATGAGGATTACTTGGGAAGAAGAGTGGCGGAGAAGAAGCTTTCAGGGAAAAGAAAAAAATGGCTGGAGGAGGGCAATGCGAATGTTTATAGGCAAAGTTCGAAGGGAATGAGCGAGTGGTGGCAATGGAAAAGTATGTAGAAGGAAGGGTAACATGAAGAGGCATCATCCGCGGCAGTAGCCCCTAGAGACGGAAAAATGCTAAAAGATAAGGTGCTAGTCTTGTTGTAGTTGGTTGCTGCCACAAAAAGACGACGCATGAAAGCTCCAAATCTTTGAATACAACTGTCTACAAATATTGCTTGACATTAAGGTACATGTCAGACAATCTGTTAAGAAGATTTACAAGAAAGCTCGGAAAAAGAGTAACATCGCTAGCATGGCAAGAAAGCAACGGAAGGAACTGACTTGGTGACGGGTGGAGTTTTCATCAAATAAAAACTCCACCCGAAACAAATAACAAAGTACGTAGTCAAAGGCGATTTCAACAAGAAATGGGTGCAAGGGCCACATTCAAAGACATGGAGGGGCCAAATCAGTAAAGAGGAAAGGCCTACCACCTGCAATGGCCAAAAAATGGCCCTATAGCAAGAGCAAGCTTAATTTAAGCACGGTGAACTATAAATAGGCTCTATGTGTGTTATTAAGTAAACTTAAGCCACGGTTGTACAATGAACTAATGGTTAAAAATTCTACAGTATATATATATATATATATACATATATATAAACATGTGTGTGGGGGTGTGTGCGTGTGTGTTTTCGTGTATGTAAATGTAGTATACTTAAGAGAAACTTACAATTCTTATGCAACTAAAAGATTAAGTTTAACTTAAATAAGTAAAACTTGTTCCACAAGAAATAAAGTTATCTATAAAGTTTACTATTTTGACTGTTTTTCAAAGACACTAAGGACTCTCCAGGGCAGATACAAATATATATATATATATATATATATATATATATATATATATATATATATATATATATATAGCCATGGGGACATTACCAACTGGAATATTCGAAGCATTTGAAACATTGCAGATCCCTAATATAGCTGCAAGTGCTCAGATTTCAGTACTTTTGGGCACCGCATCAATCTTGCGTCGTGTTCTGCGCCTCTGAGGTCCTGGTCCGGACTTGAGACGTAGACATACTTATCCTAGGTTACCTAGTGATGCAGTAGCGTAATATATATATATATATATATATATATATATATATAGATGTGTAAGCTGACGTATGATGTAATACGAGGGGATAAAAGAATATTAGGCGAAAATTAATCTTAGATAATATTCAAAATACATACCAAGGTCGATATGAACCAATTCTGCCGTGTTGCAGTCTATAAGAATATTTTGAATATGACGATCTCCAAGACCCAGTATATATCCAACTGATAAGAAACACCATAAAATTAATATCTACGGAAATGTTATTGGCACAGTCCAGAAGCTATATACTCTAGCATACTATCAAACTAAGTATACGTGAAAAATAGGTACGTTGAAACAAAACAGGAATTTCAATAAACAATTGGCATGTTGCAAGATGGTAGCATAGTTGGTTACAAACAAAAGAAGTAAAATCACGTAAAAATAACGTAAAACAAGGTGCTGCATTCATCTACCCCAGTCTTCATCCTGTTTGGACACTTGATATCTAAATGAGTAATCCTCTTGTTTTTGTTAAAAACGCATTCTGTCACTTCAAGCGGCAAATTAATCTATTCCTATTGCAATTGATATATCTTACCTATTCAAGACATACACATAGTTACTTAATCAAATATCTTCAGGAATGAGTATCCAGAAAGGCTTTGTAATAAATTGAAAGGTTTACAAAAGTGACTTGTTTTTATTTGAGTATATGCTCATAATAAATGTGGTTCCTTCGAAGGATGCTGAAAATACCATGGACGGAGAAGAAGACGAATGGGGAGGTTCTAGATATGACAGAGACTACACGCTTATTGCTAAAAACATAAAGAAACGTCAGGCAAAATTTATGGGGCATGTAATGAGAAGAAATGGCCTGGGGTACTTGGCAACAACAGGAAAAATAGAAGGCAAAAGAGCTCGTGGAAGACAAAGGCAGAAAATGATGTATGATACTTCAAAGTGGCTGGGAAAAGTAAGCAACATGCAGACAAGAAGGACCATGTATGAGAGAGTAGAGTGGAGGACCCTGATCGCTGACGCAGGATTGCACGGCACATGATGATGATGATATCCTGGTCCACATATTTCACCTTCCACGCACCTGACGACTATTAAAACCATTTTGACCATAAATCTGGGTCTGCTTTTTTTCAGTTCGAGCGCTGTTAGTAAAGTTGAAACTTTCCGTTGTTGTTCTTGGCATACTATGGTAGTTATCGTAATAATATTTTGATCGTTGTTTTCAAGTACAAAATCAGATCCCCTTGCAGTTTTTATCTTTCTCAGATTAAACTCAAAAGGTCCAGTTTTTTATTGTCTTTTCTTCTCAGTCATTTTCCCGTGTTCTCACAATTTCATATGCAATATTATTGATTAAACAATAATCCGTTCCTGCCTTCTCAAACGTTGTCGTGCATTGTTTTGGTGTCATTTTGCTATTGATTAAGATGTGGATAGCTGTTTCTTTGTTTTCTTCCAACAAAATTGCAACTTTTTCTCCAAGTCTCCCATTTTGGAAATATCATCTAAACGTGATTAAAATCAGGTGCCCAACGATTGGAACCTGGGGAAAGTATTACACGTGGTAAAAAACACAGTTGCAAAATGGTCTGGTTAAAAACGTATCGTAGAGAGATACGGTGTCACCGCATATCGTCATGATAAACAATGATGCTGGTTCTAAACCCAGTTCGATGGGCACAAATCTTTCACTTTTCTATAACTCACTATTATCTTTATCATCAATTATTCTCTAGCAATTACAATTTATTACATTTTTCCTGCTGGAAGAAACTACAAATACTGGTTGCACGTGACCATCATAAGAGCTTTAGAAATAGCTTATATAGCTTCAAATTACTTTGGGTAGAACTGGAGGCTGCCATTGGAGCTTCTATTTTACTGAACGTAACATGTACGTTAATATATTTCTATATTTATAAAAATTTTTTACATTTTAAGATTCTAACTCGTTTATTTTTAATGTATCTCATAATACAATTTCCTTAGTTATACTGGGTTATTCGATCTTTGTTACTATTTTTCGTTAACACTCATGAGTTTGAGTTCCGTTTGGTATAGATCGGCACACATTCCTAATTTCCCATCATGTATAAAGATAAAGAGTAAATAAACAAATCAACAAATAAAAAAAATAATGATAAAATCTGAGTAACAAAAGAAAAAAGAAACATAAGTGTATGTTAATACCTATGGACGATGAAGCACAGCTTCTTGTGTAAGCTATCCGTCTAGAATACCATTCTGCTGGTTCTGGAAACTTCTCAAGCAAAAAGTGGCGAAACACGGGAGAGAAATTCTTAATTATTTCCTACAATAAAATCATATCGGATTGGAAAAGTTAGAAAATTAGTAAAAAACCTACAAAGGGCTATCTATATTCAGTTATCTGGTAATGATTACCATGTTTCTGGATCTGAAGGTTTATTATTATGTACAAATGATCTGAAAACAAGAAAGGTGAGGGGTTCAGCAGCTATTGCCACGACTGTAGCTATTGACACAAGGAGACATTGGTACTAATCATGTGATATTTTACTCTTGTGTGAACAGGTTTGGGATAGCATGAAATATAACATTGTCATTACAATTAAACAGGATCCAGAAACACATAAACATTAAAGAAAGGCATACTGGAATAAACCAGAAAATATATACTGAGAAAATAAATAAATATGGTTGGAGAGGATTTGGAACTGTAGAAAAGTGAAAGTATGTGTGAAAAGAGCTGCATTCGGTGGTGTCGTTTTGAGGGAGGCTCAGTCCTATATAAATGATTGGGATGAGATCTCCAACGACGAGGGCCTGAGGAATGAACGGTAGACTTAAAAAAAGACATGTTTACACAAATGACCTGGTTAAGAACAAGTGCCTACTGCTAAGTTGGTAGAGTATGTAGCGATGATAGGTGGGCAGGAGAGATGTTCTGACATGTATATTGACACGAACTGATGGACAAAATATTTTGTCATGCAGTGACGTCAAACAAAGTAATTAGCATTGTACCTGGGCACATTCCAGATCGATTGTGATAGGAACGTGTGTTGTTTGGAATGTGCCTGAGAACACGACGAATGTCTATAAAAGGTAGTATTATGGCGTATAATCTATTTTTCTAAAACTAGATTTTCTCGATGTAACATGTCAAATTATGTATAAATGGGGGTCATAATTTGGGACCCAACGTCTGGATTCGGACTAGAATTGGAATGAGATTATGATTAGAGTTTGGAGAAGAAAATCTATATTCAATTGAAAGTAGTTTTAATATCTACGTCGTGACGATTTGTAAGAAGATTTAGTGACTCATAATCGGATCATATATATATATATATATATATATATATATATATATGGGCCAATATCGAAATCTTGTGTATGGTTATTTTCGGACTGTATCAATAGGTGATGCCCAAAAGAAACGATAGAATCCAGTTAGAGTACACACATATTTTTCATTTTTCTAAAATATAATCAATCATCAAAAACGAATCCTATAATTCAGTTTAAAAAAAAATGAAGAAACTACATGAATAATGAAAATAGTACACAAAGATAAATGTTCGCCTGTTCAGCTTCTACTTTGTAAACCAGTGGTGCTGCCATCTGAAGCAGTTTTCCCTTGACCTTTTAAACCCAAGATGTCTGTGTTGTCAAAATCCTTATTAGTTAAATAAAATACATTTCATTCTCTACTCTATACTATCGAACACATTTTTCGCATATCCAGAATTGCTTTGTTTACTATCAACAGCAATTAAACTCAGAGTAAAATATTAATTAAAAACAAAGTATGAAACCAACCTTGAAAACACTGAGTTTAGACTTTTTCCCATCTCCACTTACAGCATCCTGTTATCGAAAAAAAGCCAAAATGATCATAGCATTATGAAGAGGATTTGAAATAAAAAAAAAAAAGTACGTAAAGGGCATAAGTTCGATCAAATTGGTTTCAAAATAGTGTCTAAGGTTTTTATAGTCACCTGTTATATAAACTGAGCGATTGACACGTTTTTAACTAGATAATTTCTCCCCTCAATCTTCTATTTGCCCAACCTCTATTTACCTAGGTTCTTAACCCCCCTTTCAGGGGAGGCGCCTTTCCTTCCAAGAAAACGTATGGATATTGTATACTGAAGGGTAGTATTTGAAATTATACAAAAACCTAAATGAAATATATACGTTGTACCAACTACTACTGCATCAAATGTAAAGGATTAGCCAATCAAATGGGGAATACTCTGTCTTACGGTTTAGTGTCCAATAAACTTGTTAGTCAGGACAAAATTTCCTTAGTTGATATACATCTTATTTGATAAACACTTTTAAAATTACAATGATGTATTAGAGGTGTGAACAGAGGTACCAATAAAAACACAAAAATAAAGTACCAGATACAAAAAAGGTAAACATAAGTACAAAGCAGAAGAATGTGTTTTGAAAGAAAAGTCACTGTGGATGCAAGAGCTTTATCATGTCATGTGTCATAAGCGTTTTTTAGCTACGTTTCCAGAGAACGCTTACGGCTCATGACATGATAAATCTCTTGCATCTATGGCTTCCCATGAGTCCATAAAGTTCAGAATTTTAAAGAAAACTCACGGTCAATCTTTTTCTGCATTCAAGATGACTCCAATCATTTGGTTGATACCTTGCGTGTGCCCCTGGATTTCCTGATTTGCGGGATCCTACAAGATAATCTCCTAAAGGCATCGTTCCTTCACACCACTCCACAAGACCACTCCGTTGTGAAAGCGGTACAACCTAGAAAACAAATTTTTATCTGGTGGTAACTACTGGTAAATAGTGTTTATCTAATGATCGCAAAAGCAACTTATGGTAAATGTCCTATTAAACAGCAGTATACTAAAAAGAATTTCTTTGCAAATGTTTGCATGCTCAAGTTTGAAGTATTAAACATTCGGCTCTTAACTTTCTTAGCTTGTATTGGTTGTTTGGGGAGGATGGGGAGATTTTTCTAAGGTGTGGTTTCAAAATATAGTTTCTGTGTAGCAAAAATCTTTTAAAAAAATTGCTCATTTTCATGGATTAAATCAATAAATATTAGTTACCGAAGAATACCACCTAAAACCGTACAAAGGACAACAAAATTGGGTTCAAGAAGTCTTGGCGCAGCTTCTATATGCAATTCAAAATTCTTATCTGTGCTTTTTTTGTTAAGCTTGAAAAATTACAAATGTGTGGAATACAAGAGTCTAAATTATAAAAATCCATAGTCATTTATAAGTACCAGTATCACTATTAGGCGAAGTAAAAAAAAGCTCGCTAGAGCAATTAAAAAATCGAAATGAAGAAATCAATGCACTTATCCATATATACATATATATATATATATATATATATATATATATATATATATATATATATATATATATATATATATATATATATATATATATATATCTCGATCCATCGATCTTTCCATTGACCTAGCCATCGACCCATCTATCCATCCATCCATCCATCCATCCATCCATCCATCCATCCATCCATCTATCTAACATTTTATCTATCTATCTATCTATCTATCTATCTATCTATCTATCTATCTATCTATCTATCTATCTATCTATCAATCTATATTTCTATCCATCTATCGATCTATCTACCAACCCATTTATCTATATATGTGCATGCTTTTGTGAATGGGTATGTTGGTGCATACTTGTACCAATGAGAATAACACAATCAACGTAAAGCCTCTGTTTCAGTTACCTTGTAAGTCCTTATCTTTAAATTTCTTGTTTCCTTTTCGTTTCTAAGCAACTGATTTACAATACCAAATACTTGTTGCATAACGGCATCTTGCCGCAAATCGTCTTTACCCTAGAATAAAAATATAATTGGCCGTCAAATTTCAGTTTCATAATCTACCATTTAGATTGGGCTCATAAAATGAGAGCTTATACCTACATGAGACATACCTATCAGAAACATCCAGATACCAACACATTTCTTTTTAAGTTTTATAAGCTACAATTCAGGTTCCCTTAATCCTTAGTAACATGGTATTGTAGCTTAACAAGGTCCCTCCTCCCTTCACCTCTAAAAATTAACTGTAAAATTACACCCAAAATACATAAAACACTTCTTTGTCGCACAGAGTTCAGGCAGCATGTATAATCAAAATAAAAAGATAAATTTATATTTTGTCAGATACATTTAGAATTCCATAACTCTATTTTCTTAATTCTCAATAACTTACTTTCACAAGCTGTCGCCTTTTTATTCCATCAGATCCAGTAAGTTGCAATACCTTGGGAAGGTTGACTCCTCCACAATGGGTGAAATGTGAATCAAACTTTTCAATATATACGATATCGCGATATTCACACGATGGGTCAACCTAAGTTATGGAAGAAAAAGTTCAAGCTTATCACAATACATTTCTAACAAACCACCACTTAAATCAATATAAAATCAAAGGAGTAGTTCAACAACAGTTGTGTCCTTTATTTTTCAGAATAAATCCACATACACTCCAAATCCTCCAAATTATATCCCAGCTTGAAGAAACATCTAAACCATACAGCCAAAGGGGAAAAAAATTAGATACACAGAGAAGACGAAGAGATAGCTATTATCCATGAACAACGAAACTATCAACATATAAGCATGCATTATTAAGATTCTGTCTCTTCATCAAGGACACATTCTGCACTATCATGCGACACCACTTTACATAGGGTACGTTTCTTTGTTGCGCTGTTGAGTTCAACGAGTCCTAGATTTGATCAGTCGTTCATATTATCAAACAAGCGGTTACGTTGTCTTCCTCTACTTCATTTGTCTTCATTTGTCTTCATGTCTACTTTCGTGGTAGAGTTTTGATAGGTCACATAGAGCACTTGGTGTGTCCGAAGAGCTTCACAACTTTACATATGATGATTGGGAAAACTGATGTATCGATGGTTTTCAAGAGCTCTTATACTTTGGCATGGTCAGTGAGTTTGGTTTGTTCTGAACCTCATCGTGTGGTTTTGGTATGTTACAATTTTAGTTGCAACTTGATTATTCCTTTTAAACATTTAAGATCATAGAGAACAACAGGCAGTATATGTGTTGTGTAGACACTGGCTTGAATATTTTAAGGGGTCTTTTTGATGTTAGCAATGCCTTGTTCTTTTCAAATGGGGTCCGGACAAATCCAATGACATATCTGACTACTACAATTCCATCATTTGTATCAGACAACCAAGGTATATGTCCAAGGTATACAAATTTATCTATTTGTTCGATTACATTGTCATTGATTGTAAGATGAGGATTGGCATTTCTATCGGTTGTCATACATTTAGTCTTGGATACAATGATAAAAAGTCCTGCTTTCGAGGCAATCACAATGCCGAACAGTAGTGCCGCGAGAATATCCCCTTGTTTGACTCCTTTAAGGATCTTAACTGCTCTCATAATTCCAATATCTGCTTTAATGACGGCCGTTGAATTATCATATATTAGCTTCAGAAGTTGATGTATCACTTATTTAGACTAGTCTCTTCGAGGAGTTTTCAATGGTATTCTAACTGTCAAATGCTTTTGTAAGATCGATAAATGCTTTGTAAACAGGATTATTAACCTCAACTGACTTTACAATTATGGGTTTTCAAAGCAATGATATATTCAATTGTTCCCCATCCAGGCTGGTATGCTCGTGGATCAGGAAAGGAGGCACTGCGGTCTTTTTTGCACTTGAGATCCAAGTATGCAAATAAGTGCAACTCAGCAAGAACATGTCAAACTTGCAGAAGCTTTGGAATCTGACCTTCAGGGTGTCAGATGATGGGGATGGAAATGGCTGGTTTCTATCAATGCGGCTAAAACGCAATTGTTGTCATTTCATAAAGCTGAGCCCTTACTCTGAGCCCTTACTTCCCTCCAAAATTCAGGAAATATCATTCTGATGTTCCTGGTGAGGTTGCGTCTCCTCTTGACGAATGTTCATCAGTGAGAATGCTTGGTTTGACATCTCCTCCAGATCTTTCTGGGGGTTTGTATATTCCAGTCTATTGTGAGCCTGCTTCTAAAAAGGTTGGTTCTTTGCATCGTGCTAGAGATTACCTTACCCCCGAGGTCACCCTGTACCTCTGTAAATCTACCATCTACCCTTAAATTGAGTACTGTTGCCACATATGGACAGGTAACCTGTTATCTCATCTTGATGTTGTTAAGCCAGTTCAGAGACGTGTTTGCAACGTGATAGGTCCAAATCGTGCTGTTACTCTTCAACCTTTGTCTGATCGACGAAATGTGGCTTGTCTTAATCTTTTCTATAAGTATTATCACGGAAGGTGTCCTGGTGAGCTTTTATCGTTAGTACCAGCTCAGTTTGCTCCATGTCGTGTGACTCGATTCTCAACGTCTTCATCAGCATGCAGTTGTTTTCTCTTTTTGCAAAAAGTCTTTTTCTGATTGCAGTTTTTCCCGGAGTGCAAGATTGAGGAACTCTTTGTGTTCTGAGTGCTTTCCTACATCATATGACTTGAAAGTTACCAAGTCTAAGGTTAACGCCTGTCTCGTTGCTTAACCTTTTCCTTTTTTCTGTTTGCTTTTTTTTCTGCCATATCTTCACAGTTCCATACCTTTAGTGGCATTATGCAGTGTATAGTTCTTAACCATTAGAAAAACAACAAAGAAACACATCAGAAAACAAAAATAATTTATAAATGTGGCTAAGTAGGCTAATTGGGTGGTAGCTGCCACATTCAAGACTACTGTAATTTTTGTAGATTACCACCATTAGTTTCTTTGAGCCGTTTTGGTGTGGTACCTGTAATACGACTTTGACGGAATAGGTGCAAGAGCTTCCATGCAAAGTTTTCCACTTGCCTTGAGGTATTCTGAGTAAATGTTACCCAATTCAAGGCTATTGCCAATTTTCAGTTCTAGTGCTGACTTCTCAACTTCACATCTCAGTAAAATCGATATTGGATCTTCTCGAGTGTCATCAACATGGGTGCTTGGTAGAATTCTGTCCAAAGCTCTAATGATTTCTGCTTGGCTATTGGAACATTACAATTGTCTTTGAATCTCCAATCGTTTTGAGTCAGCATAGTATTGCTTGTGAGGTAGGCGATTGCTAATTACATCAATTTGTTTCTCGATTTGTTTCAGTTTATGTTTTTGAAGCTATTCAGACTTAGCTTTACCGATTATGTTCTGGTATTTTCCTCTACTTTGTTTCCTGGTCTTGTGCTGATGATAGCGTTTTAAGATTGTAAATTGACATAGTTGGTTTTCGTTTAGTGCATGTAGTCCTTACTCTCGCACATACGATTCTATAATCGGACATATCAGGGACTTATCATCCCATCACATATCAAGTATAATGCTGTCATGAATTTTTGTTTTCCCATCTGGTGATGTCCAGGTATGCAGCTTTCGTTTTGAGGATTTGGAATTTGTAGCAAGTTTGTTTCTGGTACAGAATTCCGCCAAAAGCTAACCTCTTTCACTGGTTTCGAAGAAAGCAAGTTTGCTTATATCATTGGGGTAGTTGATGTACAGATTGCCTATCTTGCAATTGAAATCATCCATTAAAAAACTGATGATTTCTTTATTGGCACATTTTGAACTATTGCTTCGATTTGATCACACATATCAGTGATACTTCATCAGGATATGAGGAGACTAGAAAGCAACTCTGGATCAAAGTGTGTTTTGAGAACCTCATTTTTATTGTCAGAACAGCAAGTCTGTCTTACATTGGTTGGCAATCACCTACTAATGGATCAAAAAGTTTATTCACGAGAAAAGCATCAACGTTATGATATTGAGGTAACATTGTGGGAAAGAAAATATTTTGTAAACAATTCATCGAACGATTCAATCTTGCTTTTTTAAAGTTCTGTTTTTGAAAAGTTTATCAAACCCCAGTTAAAGTTTTCAATCTCAAAGAGCACAGTGTCCAGTGCATGAGTATTAGGAGTTATTATTGTACATGGGTTGTATTAAATAGATCTGGATTTATTTTGTCATGTAATCGCTTGTCGCAAAACAGTCTGAGACTACTGGCATGAAGTGGCCTTCTGGCCGAAAAGCTGGGGTCCAGACCTTAGGCTTGAGACTTTCATGCTAGTTTTATCACCCTACCATTTCCGTCTTGGCTTATAACATATTGGAAAAGGCTGGGGTTGTCGTGCAACATAACAGCAAATATGGTAGCAGCATATTTGTAAAATTTCGACCTGACCTAGGTGCTATTTAACCTATAAAATCGTACCCTGTCAGGTTCCATTCAGGGTTAGAATTGGCCTGAGAGTAATGATGACTAAGGGATGAATCCACACCCTCTACAACTTCCAAACTGACCCATTCTCGAAATGAAGTCTATTCACCGGCTTAGGTTTCTAGTAATAGCCAGAACTATACATATCCATACGTATATACATGTGTTCGAGTGTGTATATATGTATGAACTACAAGACATTCTTTAATTGTTACATTTTACCATTCATATTCATTATTTTATTCGGGCAATGCAAACCAACAGGGTTTCTTCTTTAAGTCAGGAATCAAAATAATAGGGTGAGTGTATGGTCAGAAACACAATACGTTAAACAAAGTTAAAGAGTTAAAAGCGCCGATGGTTTGATAAAGAAAACAAGCTAGTCATTTCTCCAACTGCGTTAGCTAATCTTTAAACGTTGTTTGTTTTCAATATACAGTCCCTGGGGGTAATTTAGTCACCTGACCATTGGTCTGGATAATCGTCATTTACAAAAGCATTATTCCATTATTTTGATTCAATTTTCTACTAATAGTTAAATCTATAAAACCGATGACTTACTTGTATTTTTGTTGTTGGAATTGGTACAAGGTCCAATTTCGTTAAACGACGCAAAAGAAGTTTTGGTGGTAATTCAAAAAAACCTACGAGGCAACCAATATATGGACGGTATTAAGGCAGTTCAGAAATTCACTCCTAATAATCAGGAGGACTGCAATCAAGCCCAAAAACCTACTAACAACCTTTTCCCAACGTTATTTTTTCCAGGAAGAAAGTAAATCTTAAATCTATTAATGGCTTTCTTTACTGGCTTTTTTACAGAACCACTAACCAGCAACACATAGTTTTCCATTCACCAATATATCCATTTAACCACGTTAGCTACCCAGTTAAATAGAGCATAGTAAATACTACATCCAAACATCCACCTAACTATCTGTTTGTTTATCCAGGCATACATATAAACGTGTCATCTTCCGCAACATAAAATTTGCGATAAAAAGAAATCGTATCTCTTGTTCAAGATGACCCCTAAACTGCGGCACCACCTGTATCAAAGATTAACTTAGTTTGTACCAAACCACCATTATTGATAATTGTTCAGTCAAGTAACCTCATTAAATTCTTGTGTTGACATGCAAAGGACCAAATTCGAGAAATGTAACTTCATAATGTGTGTTACTGTGATCCCCGTTGAGATCGGATACTGATAGTTTTTGAAGTAACAAAACTTATAGCCCAAAGATAAATCTAAATACATTTTGTGTAGAAGATTATGCTTTTCTTTTCTGTATGGTCTATCCGGATACACCTGGTTTGAGGATGAATTCTTGATAATTAAAGCGTGGTCACATCTTTTGAAATATGGGACATATACTCATTGATAAATAAAAATGCCACTAATTTCTCACCAGATTCCCTCTTCAAATGAGTTATGTCCCAATAGGCCAGCTCGTTATATGCGGCAACTAACTCCTCCATTTGTTTCAGCAGTTTTGCTTTACGGGGTCTGATATTATGAAGCAATTTCTGAGCACTTTGAATTCTTTTCTAAAAACAAAAAGAAAATGTAGTAGTTGCATTTTTCATCAAGTACCATCATATCAATATCATTTTACACACACCTTAAAGTGCAAACTTAAATACAGGATCAGTCTTTAGATATCTCAGGCGAACATTGGGATGGGACGAAAATAACAAGTAAGTAATACGATCTTTAATCAATTAAAAAGCTGAGGAAAACCCATAAACTCTTCGCACAGGTTCTTATTTCTCATACTATGTTCATTCTCTTCTATTGTATAACGGTGGGACTCGAGCAGTCAACAAACGAAGGTCAGAAGTGTTAGAGGCTTTTGAGATGTGGCATTCAGGTGCAAACAAGGACTACTGTGGGCAGCCTGTTTATCGAGTGAAAAGGTACTTCAAAAATAGGCCAAGAACCAAACTTATTAAAAACCGTCACTAGATACCAAATGCGTTTCTGGGAATACTGCTTCACAAAACAAAATCTAGAATACCTTGCGATCTCAGGAAAAAATGATGGGAAGTAGCCTTCAGAAAACATAGAATGATCTACTACAATGCTTGATTGTAAAAATATTTTTTTTACTAAATCGGTCATAACAAGGTTCAAAGGTTACTAAAAACTTTAAAAGATACAAGAAGGACGGCATACATAAGAAAGGTAGGTTAAATGAAAATACCTGCAAGATAACTGCTAGTAAGAACTTTGAACTTATCAGGATTAAAATCACCATGGAAGCATGACGGAAAAAAATTCAAAAGAGTAGCAGTGCCACGAAGACAACACATCACATAAATGGAATTCATACATTTAGCAACCAAGCGACAGACTAAAGCTTACAAAGATAGAGGTTCTTCTATTTATTTCTTCTTTTTTGCTACCGTTCGCAATTGTCTACCCCAACCACTTCAGTAGTGACCAAGTGACTAATCAAAGCTTACCAAGCGCGAGGTTCTTCCATTGTTCATGTGAACACTGCTCCAAATTTTTCCCTCTGTTATAAATGGAAGACTTCTCAGTTGTTTTCAGGTATAGAATCGAGAGAATTATGCCATCATCAATTACAAAGAAGGAAAAACAAATCAATCTGGCCTGGTAGCTAGCAATGTTCTTCATACCTTAAAGTAAGCAATCGCTAAGAAAAAGTAAAATTATAAGGTTGTTCACTATTTACAAGATTATTTGAAGTACTTCCACTTTTAAGAAATAAAAATTAGGGGACATAACATCTGCTAAGAAAGTAAAATTGCTTCTTACCTAATGAGTACGAGATGCAATGTTATAAAGCAAAATAACTGATCAATGCCGAAATGTTATTTTCCAATCCGGAAAACAGTGCTGGGTATGTAATATAGGAATAAACGCAGGGAGCGCTTTCTAACTTAAAAGTGCGTTACCTCCTCCTCATCATCAGATCGTGCTGACACGGATACGTTTGACTCTTTCTTGTCATTCATCACGATCACTCATTGCATTAAGGAGATCTTCAGGAACCCATCCTTTATACTCACACAGTTGGTCAAGGTATGTGCGAGAAGTGCGACTAATGCTAGTGGATATCTTATAATTTTCAAATAAAACATTTAAGATTCAAATATAACAATTAAGTTTCAAATATCAGCCAAAACAGTGTAAAGGGTAGCTGCGACGTTTTATCAGCATTACAAGCAAAGTGTAAACTTCAACTATGACTAGTATTTTCTCATTCTGGTACACTAGGTCTTAACAAGTGTTAGCGAAAAAGCTTTCAAGAAAAATGAACGTAATTTCAATTACGGTATTTTATATCTTGTTTTCTTCATGCTCATAAAAATGAGTTGCGCCTATGCTTCGATATTATTCTCAACTTCTTGTTTTCATCCGCTGCCATTGTAATTTTGATTTTCAAATTTTTATTCATTTATGTTAATTTAAGTTAAGATGTTAAAGTAATATTTATGTGTGGATTACAATAGAACTGCAGAATAGTTTGATAACCAGTGCTCCAACCAATATTGACACTTTTTTTTCTAGAGGAGGTTGTAGAAAAATCAAAATTAAGAAGAGGTTCATGGATAAAAATCATAAAAGAAGCGGCGGTTTGAATTACCATTACTTCCTCCTAGTAATTTCCGTGGCAAAAATGTTTAATTCTTCACAATTAAAGACGTGACTAAAAGTCCAAAGTTATAAGAGGCAATATGACCATTCCCTGTTTTTACTTGAGAATTAATATTATACAAGAGTAAGATACTTTTGCAAAGTGCAAACCGTAAACAATTATATGATCACCAGTTTGTGTTACCTGGTTTTCTTGAGAAGGCGTTGGCGTTCCCATCTTACCCCGCTTTCTTCCTGTTCCTGAATTATTTTTCTCAATGTCACCATTGCAAAGCGCGAGAATGACATAAATCACATGAAATGGGTGATCAGTGGCTGCCTTTTCTATTATCTACAAGAAAAGACAAAACGCTACGGTGTCATATTTACCAGTAACTACATGTACATACACATTCTCTACACACAAAAACATGTACATGAAAATGAAAATAAAGACGAAAATACTAGAATGAATACAAGAAAGTCAAAAATCCATTTTGTCGGTGTGAAGCTAATTTTTCTCAAAGTCTAGGCCGTATACATGCATATAATTATTTACTATTATATATATACACATTATAAAATATCTAATTCTACGTACGAATGTATTTATGTATTTATGTATGTTCTCTTTTTTCTTTTCAAATTAGTTAAAATGTATATTACAATTAAAATCCGGCCCTTATCAAAAGGGCAAAGATTCTAAAAACTAGAATATTACAATCAGTAAGGCAGAAAATAAAATTTAAAAGTAATTCTATTTTTGGAAATTCATAAAAGTTTTGACAATTTTTACGGTGCCTAAAATACTTTTTTGCTGAAGTCTGGACACAATGTCTCTACATTCTTTTTCATTAAATCCCATTATAGACAAATTCATTTTCAAATTTCTTGGAACAGTTCCCAGCGCTCCTATTATCACTGGCNCCCATAACAGTTTCATGCGTTTCATGTATCCTTTGCCTAAAATTTCTCTAGCTTTATTATAACAGTCAAAAACATCCTTATTCAGCTCATAAGTCCACTGAAATTGTTTGGTATAATTTCTGTTTCTGCGATAACTTACTGATGTAACCATAGTTGTATGTATGTATGTATGTATGTATGTATGTATGTATGTATGTATGTATGTATGTATGTATGTATGTATGTATCTGTCTATCTATCTATCTATCTATCTATCTATCTATCTATCTATCTATCTATCTATCTATCTATCTATCTATCTATCTATCGATCTATCGATCTATCTACCTACCTATCTACCTATCTATCTAAATGTGTGCATGCTTGTGTGGATGGATATGTTGGTGCATACTTGTACCAATGAGAATAACACAATCGACGTAAAGCCACTCGGTTCCTATGATTCAAAATTAAGAGGACTAGTAGGTCAGTGATCGTACCGCTGAATTAAAACAAAGGGTACCCAGGTTTTACTCTCCCAGCCGATAAAACCTTTATACCCTACAAGACCAATTTGTTACCACCATATAAATTTTCTGGCCCCCAACTTCGTCGCTCCTCTAATAAAGTCCTTTGCAAGGACAGAGACTGAGCGAAAGAACTGAGTAAAGAGGGCAAAATTCAAGTTTACCTTTTCAAGTGCTTCTTGAAATGCAGGTGCCACGTTATTTTCCTCTCCTCCTAATCTTGCTGCTAATTGGTACATCAATGGGAGAAACTTTCGGGATTGTATTTTCAATGCCTCCTTCTGTAAACAATTTTTGGAAGTAATGTAAAAAAGTAGATAATGGTACTAATAAACAGGTGATCACTACTAGCTGACAATAACATCACAGTAGTTTTGAAAGTGTGTAGAGCGATGGTCTTCTTGTAGTCCACAATTCGTGTCTTAACCGAGAATATAAAACTTGTTTTCGTTTTTTCTAATATTGTCCTTACTACCAAAATAACAATTAAATTTCTAAGCTTAGTGGTTGCTGGGTCTTGAAATGCATGAAGCAATCGGGGCTCTTTAAGATAAATTATATATACACATATCAACAAACACAATTTTCTGATATCGATTCCACAGCAAATGATATCAGAGGCAAGCAAACATAATGTCACTAACAATTTTTGGTCAGGGAATATTAAACGGACCCAAGTAACAGAGGCAGAACGGAGGCAATTGATTGGAAAAGAGTAAGGAATGTTTAAATTAATATTATGGGTTGTTCATTGATAGCACCTCTGGTAAACACTGAGGCCCTTTATGGCCTTTACAGATATCTATTCAGAAAAGACTCGAACAGAGGGGAGAGAACAAGTAAAGATGGACAGAAAGCATAGAATGACCAAGAAAGATAAAGTATACGAATTACCTTCCCTCCCATTATGGGCACTTCGTTTTGGTTGGTCGAAAAGCAGGAGTTTAATATTATGAGCGATACCATATATCCATAACATGACGCTGAGGGCAATCTTTGTTGTTTAATCACGTAGTCACACATCCGTTTATTGGGTCCTTAGCGGGAATATTTCCACACAAAGAAAACAATCACTGACACTTTACTCATCTCCTGAAGGGAAAAAGGAGAGGGATAACTCTCCTGATGATAGTGACCGATTAGAAAAATATCGTAGAGTTTTGAAAAATATCCTAGAATTTTGTTACAGAATCCTGCACATACCCTGTTACTAACGCTTAACTAATAAGTTCAATTCTAAAAAAAAAACCCAATGAATTCTTCATAACAGGCAATTAATCAGACTAACCTTCATCATCTGATTTACCATTGTGTCCGTTGAGTTGCTTAACCAAAGGGAGCAAAGCATTAAAACATGGAGATCATAGTCATCCTTAAACAAAGATAGCAATTCTTGGTCAATAAAAGGTGAAAAAATATAACAGAAATAAGAAGAGGTATAAAAAGAATCTCAAGCTAAAGTCAATAAATTATAAACCTTAGTTACTGTTCATTTAAGTTTTCACTTCGAACTGAGAATGCGGAGAATGGAATTTTACTAATAAGGTCGAGTTCGTTGCTAGAAAAGTTGACTTGTTCTTCCGTATTGCCCACTGCCTTGTCTGGAGAGGTTGTGGAGTATCTTGAATCTATCTATCTATTAATTTAGGATGTGATCAAGACTGAAAAAAGATGCCTGTTCAACCACCTGTACCAGCTCCTCATACAGTGCTTGGAAGAAGGGACTGTACCGCAGAAGACATGCGACGCCAACATCATCACCTTATAGAAGGGAGAAAAACTGACCGCAACAACTACGGTGGCATCTCCCTTCTCAGCACCGCTGGGAAGGCCTTAGCCAGCGTTGTGCTCAGCAGTTTCCAGCCATTTGCTGAGAGCATAAACCCTTATGCAGCGTGGGTGCAGAACTTGAAGATCAACAGTCGACATGATCTTCACCGTACGGTATTTCCAAGAGAAGTATCGAGGAGAGAAACAGCCATTACACATGGCATTCATCGACTTTACGAAGGCATTCGACTTGGTCAGCAGGAAAGGTCTGTTCTCTCTTCTGCAGAAGATTGGATGCGCCCCCCCCCCCCCCAACCAAACTGCTCAGGATGATCACATTCTTTCAACATGAAATGCAGAGGACTTTCCTGTATGACAAGTTATCCCCAGAACCATTCCCAATCAAGAGCCGAGTGAAACACAGCTGCGTACTCGTCCCAGCAATCTTTCGCATCTTATTCTCTCTGCTGTTGTCATACGCCTTCACCCAGTCGGAGAAGGAGAGAACATTCAAATCAGAAGTGTTGTCAATCTCTTCAGACTCGTTTTCCTCGAAGCGAAGACCAAAATGCGCCAGATTCTAATATGAGAGAGGCTCTTCGCTGATGATGCAGCTCTGATGCCACACTCCTAATATGCACTACAGCGACTCATCGACTCATCAATTCATTTCAAAATGCTTATACAGAGTTCATCTTGACCATCAACCTCCAGAAGGCCAATATAATGACCCAAGATGTGAACAGCAACCCAAGCAACTCCATTGGCGACTTCGCCTTTGAGATTTCACATATCTTGGCTTCACCATCTCCAACAAACTCTTCTTTGTGGAGTTCAAAAAGCGGATCGGTAAAGCAGCCCGGCTATGGATTGCTTGGCAAAGAAGATCTGTAACAAATACATGCTAACCACAAACACCAAAAGGCAGATCTACCGAGCCTGTGTGCTCAGTACGCTGTGCTATGGCAGTGAAACGTGGATCCTCTATATCCGGCAAGAACGATTACTCAACATATTCCATCTGCGCAACCTCAGAAGTATCCTTGGCATTACATGGCACGATCGCATCACCAATAAGATTGTCTTTGACCAGGCAGGCATCCCAAGCAAGTCTGTATTGCTCTTGTCAGGATACCCAAGGATATCCTGTACGGAGAGTTTATCACTGGTTCCAGACCTACAGGAGCCCTGTTTTACGCCTTTAAGACGGTTGAAAATGAAACATAAAGGGAGGTGGCATCAATGCAGTAGCATGGAAGCAGTCGCAGTAGACCAAAGCAGCAGTTTAGACCAGGATCCAGAGTGGGGAGAGAGAGAGAGAGAGAGAGAGAGAGAGAGAGAGAGAGAGAGAGAGAGAGAGAGAGAGAGAGAGAGAGAGAGAGAGAGAGAGAGAGAGAGAAAAAGAAAGAGAGACAGAGAAGGAGAGGGAGAAAGAGAGAGAGAGAGAGAGAGAGAGAGAGAGAGAGAGACAGACAGACAGAGAGAGAGAGAGAGGGGGGGGGAGAGGGGAGGTTCAGTGGGACGAAAGGGGAGATGGAGAGCGCAGAGGGCAGAAGGGAGCCACAGAACTGGCAGAGCCAGGCGCGATTTTCACCTAAAGGAACTGTCGCAAAGCCTCCCAATGATCCAGAATTGGACTGTACAGCCACAGCAAGGGCAGTAACTCTGACTAAAACATGGCACAGAACTCCATTGTCTTCCGAGGCAGACGGATGGCAACAGCTGTATTTTGTTGTTATTTCTGGAATAGGTTCTATTCGGAGGTATACCAACAGGTAATGGCTCCTTTATGAAAAAAATATACACAATGTGGTACATGTCCAACATTTGGGGCAATACTAAACCAGCCATTCAAATGGAAACCCAACTCGAAGTGCGAAGCTACAAGTATATCCGCGCAAATAACGAATATTGTTCCCATTACCTTACGTAGTCTTTCATACATGTTTTTCAATAAGTTGTATCAGATGTGCAATGTTTCTGTGCCCACTCATACACGGCTTTAACACCCTCTGTTTTGTAATGTGGTTTGCCTTTCCACTTGACAGACAATTAGCTGGGTTACCTACGCTCTTCCCTTTTCCCCATGTTTTGATATAATGGGGTTAAATTTGTACCTCGTGCTTGAGAGTCTTCTCCGACTGCAAGCGAAGAACCTTTTGACTCCAATAAATACAATTTTGATCACGATGCTACACTGGGATGGTGGTCAGAAAACCATAACCTTGCCTTTAAACCATCTATTACGAATATCCCACAGTTTTCTTAAAACCTAGGCACGATTGCTGGTCATATGGGATTAACCCGAGCGCGTCGTAAAAAATATCACCAGAATACCACCGTCCTTCTCTGCAATGGGTAGACACTTACCTATACCTAAGAGTTCCTTCATCACTTCACATGATCATGTTAGAGTGTCAAAATGGAACATTCAATCAGTTTCGTGAACTCGCTTTTGGACTGTCTTAATCTGTCTACTCAAACACTTCATACATACAGTTGGTAAAACAATTTTCCGTTTTTAGTCTTGTGATATTATAACACAATGTTAGATAAAAGCGATACAGGAGTTAGATGGAAGAAAAGTGTAGCAAAAAAATATCATTCAGCAACCACTGAGTTAACTGGGTTTGGGAGTCATATTCTTGAAAAATCATGTCCTGATCCAAATCTTACATTTATCTAATGACAGTAGTGGGGTGTGGAGTATCAAAGGAGTCATTAAGCAAGCCTCACCAAGTTCATATTATTATCTGCATAGTCTACATTTTTATAATAATCACCACTACCTTCGTCATTTTCATTACAGTCACTCTCAATACTGCTGTCATCATAATCAATATCAGTGACATCACCATTGTTACCAATACGTACCGAAGAATCAATAAGGAAAGAAAATTCTCACAGAAAATGGGAGCAGATAGAGCTTGGCATCTCTGGACAAGATCTTAGAATGGAAGGAGGACCAATCACTGCATCCATTAAAATAAACCAACACACTTAAAATGGTTCTTATCTTAAACATGTAGAAATTACGTCATAAAGGTTGAGTGCACATACCCCACATTGTAAACACTTCAGATAATTTCCAATAGCCTTGTACAAAAAAAATCTTTGATCTTCTAATAATGACCTAACTTCTTCCTCGTCTTCTTGGCACTGAATGTGCAAATTATTCCAATAACGGGATCCCCTTGAAAAAATGGGTAATTATCTGGTTAAACGGTTAACTGTTACACTCCAATTCAAAATATAACGATGAATTAACAATGTTGAATAAAACACTAATTTTATTTTTGATATTTGAACAAATTCATTAAAATAAACTTTAACGGAGACTTCCAGTTTAGTAACCTTACTATACGAAATAAGCCACTGCTGTAGGATACTCAACCCTTTCCCAAGCATCTTCCGAGGTTCGTGAGTGCCCACATCCGATCTACTTCCACGGACTTACTCCCGACTATCTATCTTATTGAACCTATCAACATCGAGGGTTAAAAAAAGCATCATTATCTTACGTGAAAATAACATTTTCTATCGAGTTGCTTTTTGAAGGCGTATGACAAAGTTACCCTTTGACTCAGGAGCAGATGTCACTATCGACTCGACCTCACTCCTTAACAATTGAAGAAGATCCAATCAACCTGGAACAGTCGCTGGTACAAATCGTACTTCCTCTTTTGTAACTACACCCTATTTCCTAAGCTAAAACCTACCGGAAACGATCTTAAACAAAACCATTTGGTCCTGCTATAGCGTATTCGCTCTAGCTACGGTCAGTATATCAACTTCATGCAGAGAAAATTTTTTCGATTTTACAACCTTACTAAATTCATATAAATCATCAACTATTTAAAAAACGAACAAAAATTGTTGTTTATGTACGACAAAAGCCCTGCGCTTAGGTCGGAAGGCCAAGTGGTAGTACAAGTAAGCTGAGCGATCTTATTTTAAACGACACCTTACTTTAATCAAGTTTCGGAGTAACTTTCTGATATTGCCTTACTGTTCACGTTAAAAACTGGTACAATTGTGTAATAAAAAAACACTCATTAATTTTCTTTAAACAAATTTAAAGGAAATATTTTAGCGAAAGTTGATCAATTCACAACGGCATGCCTAAGAAAAGCTGTTAAAAAGTTGTTTTAAATATTTTCATAACAATACCATAATCTCACTTTGCTTTTCTATTGGCTAAGGGTGATCCTAACTCTTTCCAGCCTCTCGCGCAGAATGACCCACTTTTATAAGCTATCTTAGGTTTGTCATCACATTGGTCATACTAACATATTTACTATTTAATATGCCTTTTTTTCAGTACCTTGGATGGATCCTCAGTGTTTCTCTTTTTGTTCATTAAAAAATAGCAAGGTAGGATGATTGGATGGACTACAATACCGTATAGTGATCGGGAGAATTTTAAAAGTTTTGATCAAAAAAGTTAGTTCCAATAGGGAGAGGGAGTTATTTTCCGAGTTCTCGGTCACTAACTCTCCCTCCCTATTGGAAGTAGCATTTTGGTATTTTTGTTTTTCATAGGAATTTGAAATTATAGAAATTATTGCTGATGATATTACATATGTAACGAAATCGATTCTTCACATTATGTCGTGCTGTTTATATCATAAAAAAGTTCTATGCCCTTTTCAAGGCATTTTTACTTCTTTTTACCTCCATCTTGGCTGGAAATTACAACAAATAAAATGGCAATACAAGTTCTGGTATTTGGCTTATGTATTAAACAGCATTTCAAATAAAAGGATTATGTCAACAGATTAATAACAAAATGCATTGACTTGATAGTATTTGTGTGTGAAGGATTCAATTCCTCAATGCAGGGCCAGGCAAGTCACATACCTGTTCCTTTAAATCTCATTAAGAATTTATATTAAAAATAAAAAACAACAAACAACAATATACCCAGGCAGTGCAGGGTACTTCAGATACATAATAAATGAGAAAATTATAACCAGAAAAATCGGAAGTTACCTGGGTATGCTAGAAGATCCATAGTGTTCTTGTAGAGATCTCATTTCCTCCTAACGCCAACAAAGTACAGTCAGTTGTAGAATAATGGCTGTAACTGCTAAACAGCTATATATTTTTACTTCAGAAAGCAAATCAGCATCTTAATGAGACAGACTCATTCTACAATATATTTCCAGTTATCAAAGAACTCCAGGCGTATTCCCCTTCCCCAATTCTCCCAATAAAATAAAAATGATTTTTGCATAGCCTTTTTATTCATTCCATAACTTGATGAATACGGAAACTAGGTTTTTGTACCCCATCATTGTACTGATGAATTTTTTGCCTGTTGTGCTTGGATGTTACAAAACGATACATAAAAAACCCATCAAGAGTAACAACTATCCTTGGATCTTATGAACATAGGAACTAGGGAGAGACTGGTACCTTGTAAAGGTATCAGTCTCTTCATAATTTCTCTCAAGTGTTACAACAACTTCTTCTTTAAAGTAACGATCAAGTGCAAAATTATCGCTCAATTTTCAAAAATCTGTTGATGTAGTTTTAATAAAAGAAGTCAAAATATAGCACTAACGTAATTCATTTTCCGCAAGAACTTGCTTTGGAATTTGCTTTTTCAGAACGTTTTCGTTTGCACGAGTAACCCATTTTGATTTTGGCAACTCTTCATAACATTCAAAAAGTTGAATTTTGCTGTTATTCGCATGTTAATAAAACACGATTAAGAATGATTACCATGATTTAAAGAGCGAAGTGGTTAAAACCATTTTTTTCGCCTTGTTCCTTAAATTTTGTTGAATGCTCCCTCATATTCAAAAAATTTAGAATTGCAAAAAAAACGGTCTAAAGGAGTTTGAAAATCAATTAAGGCATGGAAACCAAGATTTTGATGATATTTGCAGTGTTTTCACCTTCTTGTTTAAAACTTAAAAGTTTCAAACCAAAGAAATTCGAGGTTTTGCTGTTTTTAAATTAAGAGGTAAAATTTAGTTTTAAAATGTTCTCTAGTTACTATTTATCATTAATCACCGCCAAATTTTCCCATTATATTAACAAGTGCTTTTGTGATATTTGGTGGAAATCTGCACCCTAATTCTCCCTAACACAAAGATCGGTTAACAGCAAACTCAAAGCAAAGCTAAATGGTTTCGAAAATTCGCCGCATTGTCTTTGACACAAGCTGTCATGATTTATATATTAGCGGATTCGCTTCTTAGTGGGCAAAGGCACACACAGGCAATGAGAACCTTGATGAAGCTGTGCTGTGATTGGAATTGCGGGTGTTAATGCTATTTAGAGTCCGCCAAAAGTTCGATGCCAGTCGACAGCATCTACACCTTGATAGCGATACACTACGAGAATGTCTACACTTCCAAAATATCTACATTTACATGCTGTCTACATGTCTCATAGAATCATTCACAATATTTTCATTTCAAGATTGATTATATTTCCATGGTGTCTATACGTACAGAGTCACCACTTTCCAGATATTAAGACTTCCATAGTATATACACTTTCAACACATATCCATAGTAAATACACTTTCAACACATATTCATAGTATATACACTTCGATAATGGCACTTAACACCTACCCTTTCTACGTAGGCAGACATAGCATTTGTCAAGGGGGTTCACTTTGACCCTTACTGTATTTAGTACGTGAGTGTATAGTAAAGTTCAAAACCAGAAAGCCCAGACTAGGCTAGGTACTTTGTTCATTTAGTAAATTATTATTTTCACTATTATAACTGTTGCTGTTCCTATCTTCACGTCCTTGCACCTTTGTAGCTCTTTAAGTTATTTCATAAAGTATCAAATTATCATTATCATCATTACCATCATCATTTTGAACATTTTAATTGTTGTTAGTTGTGGTAATAGTTAAAGAAACATTTAAAACCAACTCTATTCTAAACCATGGATCTGTGGATGTTTCTAAACCAATTACCTTCGCCTTTTTGATAACCAAGGTCTTGTTTTCAAATGTTGGCGATTTTAGATACTCCCGTGTGTTCTGATACTGCAGACTCGAGTATCGTGCCAGAGTTGAATATCGCTAAAAAGTGAAAAAAGGATGACATAATTTTAACACGGTTAATTTTGTTATAACGGGACCACGGTACTGCTAATATACAGTTAAACAAATAGAAGAGCTACCTCACAATAACCTGGCATCCATTGTTCCCTTACCTTTGATTGTTTAACTCAATATCTTAAGTTTGCTGAATTGTTAATAAAAAGGAACTATCTCAGAGAAGTCATCAGAAGGTAATAGCTAATACATGTTGGACACGTTTTCCAGTGTCCTAACGCATGAACGACCAAAGCAATTTCATTTTGCAAAAATTAAAAGACCATTCTACCGAGGTCCTTCGCTTTAAATTTCAAACCTGTTGGAAGTTTCGATTGATGTGGGGAAAAAAGGTACAAAACTCAGGACTGGTTTTACTGCATTGACTGAAATCCAGGTTAACAATAGAACCCCGTGGCAAAAAGTCTCCTAATCCGGAGAACATACAGGCTGTCATACAGACTGGTTAATGCAATTTCATAATGACTGCATCACTGCTGCCCTTTTTATTTGGTAGTAAAACCTGATAACAAACATCAGATGAGAAATGGTGATTTTACACTCCGGATCACAACCGCCGGAGTTACATTCTTAATGCCAAGAAATTTAACTTCACCAGAAATGTTGACTTTAAGATAAGCCATCAACACTTACTTCATCTCACTTCTGGTGTAACGGAAATTCACCAGTTTATTCTACACATATGATGAGAAGAAAAGTGTCAAGACACTACACTGTGCATCTCGACAAGCCTATTTCGTGATATTGATCATCTCCTTATGAGTGATAATACCACGAAAGAGGCTTGTCGAGATGCGAAGTGTAGTGTCTTGGCTCATTTCTTCTGATCAAATATTACGCTCTGCATTCATGAATTAAGCACTGTCCAACGAAAAAACAAAAAACACAGAGTTCAAATATATATGTGTATATATGTATATATATAATATAATATTTAAAATTATGTTTATAATATGCAATATCTAGATCGGGGCCAATGGTTGGGAGATATTCTGACAATGGTGCAAAATAATATTCAAAGTTAGCTTTGGCACGGAAGCTCTATGACAAACAGTGGAGAGAGGATGGCCACGCAAGTGACTGCCTAATTGTATGAAAGAAGGTCTTGGTGCCATGCGAATGAATATGATTACAGTCAAGAATTTACTGTTCCATTCAATATTGTAGTAAAAGTCTTGGGTTAATACCCACTTTGGCAGGAAAGTGAAAAGTGCAGCTCGTGTTTTTGTCATTACAGGTTATTTTGCCTCTCAAACATTTTAGCAAACTGCAATAACGAAGTTAGATTTTTTGAGAAAACCTACCTCAGTCAACAACTTGTTATTTTCTACTCCCATGTCTTCCATTAGAGTCACTGACTAAAAAAAAGCGAACAATAAGGTTCCATTAATAAATGCGTAATTCTAGAAAAAATGCAACATCAAACGGAAGTAAAAAAGAAGTTAATCTTGGTACAGGGTGTGTTGGGGAGCGTAAGTACACTGGATTAAAGATGGCTTAAAGCTAATCTTTATCAGCCTCTCCCGCCGAGAAAGGGGCCTGCCTTCCCATCTGTAACTTTCTGGGTCTCAAAATAGATTCGTTTGATTTGTTTTTTCTGTGAATTTGTCTTTTCTATGATTATGTCTTAAATAATAATCAGCCCATAAGATATGGGGCTATCACCAATCAATGCTCACTGCATTTTTGAAAAGAAAGTAATCAAATAAATTTCTGATAGGCTGATTACATCTATAAAGAACCGTTTCAGGAAAACGGTTAACTACTACTACTACTACTACTACTACTACTACTACTACTACTACTACTACTACTACTACTACTACTACTACTACTACTACTGCTACTACTATTCTACAACAACAGCAACAACAACAACTACTACTACATAATAGTAATAATAATAACGCTTATTATAATAGCAATAATAGTAATAACAACTTGAACAGCAATTGTGTATCCGTGTATCCGTGTATCCATGATCACTATCAACAAGTTTTAGTGGGTCAAAATACTGTCTCCCCGTGCTTCTTCAAGGATTTTTAATACATCACGCTCTTAGAAACAGACCACTATTTACTGTTTCCTACCCCATGGTTCAACTAAGTCTTTCAGAAAGTTAAAAGTACTAGTGTTTTACACTGATGCCTTTGTTTTAGGCTTTTGGTTATGTTCTTCATACGTACTCCAGTAGTCCAAGAACTCATAAAAATGTTAGTTGGGCAATGATGAGGCAAAAAAATGTCAAAAGCAACAGCATTTATCCTGCATCGTCTTAATTACTCTCAAAAAAATATACTTCACCTGATCTAGGTATTGGTCAATAATAACAGTTGGATTTTCAGATCGTGATTCTGCTAGCCAAGTACCATATACACCAAGCATCTCTGGATACATGTCAGGAATTTGACTGTCTGAATCCTACAGTAATAGATTTTCACTGTTACAAGTTATAAGAGATAATACAGTTTCTGTGTGTATACGAATACGAGTAGAACTATCACATCACGTACTCTTCAATCCTTGTGATAGCAAAATGTATAACATAACGTTCTAGCCTGGAAGACTATCATGGAGCAAATAATGAAATAAATATAAATGATAAATATACAGCAGTAAAAAGTAGCTGACCCAACATAAAAAATACATCCCGCCTCCCCTCCTCAATTCTGTATTGTCTTATATACTCCTGTTTAGTAGCTAATTTACAACCTATTTTTATACCTTATATTTTTAATTCATGCCACCAGGTTGTAATAAGATAACTGAGAAGGAAAACTGAACAAAAAGACATTTTTAAAGGGACATGCCTACAAATTTATGTATCTTTATACAATTTCAAGAGCTCGACGACCTCACTGCACACCATGTGACCTTCCAGGAAGAAACGATGTCTTTGAAGGTAAGGTGCTGTTCAAAGCAATGAAGGAACAAGGGTGGTGTAAAAGTAACCTCATCGACAGTTTTTTATATCTCATCGGGTGTAAAATAACATAATGAAGTGGCAAGAAAGACTTAAATCACAGAGCATAGGGGTTGAATATGAACGATATGTTTCAGAACTTTAAGGAGCATCAATTTTATACGAACGCAGTTGCAGACAAGTACGTCTCAAAACCACAAATGACATTACACATTCATAAATAAATAGATGTAGGTAGAAAAAGGAAGCTATAGATTGACAAATACACATATAACCCGTATAAATGTAAATATAGTTCCATTTGCAGGGAGATATTTTGCTGCTCAGAATATTCTCATACATCTACACAGGAAAACAGTTACAACAGACGAGCCCTTGAATTCTTCAACAAATCACATATCGCATTTCTTCGTTATTTTTTAATTATATTTTTTTGTATTTGTTTGATCTTGTGGTCTTATCTTTCACACTGCTCAACAGCTATGGGATGTAACTTCGAACCATCTGTGCGTTACACTTCGTACAAAGACTCATCGTTGGTCATAAAAACAATAATGCAAGAGAGTACAGGGCATCCACACATCAAGAAAAGAAATGGTGATGAGGCTGGATATTAAATCGTCACTGGACCAATATGAGTTGCAGACTTGCTAAGATACGTTTTTATCGGCCTCTGAAAGTGCTCAGGCTCAGGAACATCAAGTGAATGGATGGTTAGGTGGATGCATCAAACCGAAAACGTTTAACTTTTTTTGTATTAGCCCTAAAACTCTAATTCTGTCATAAAAACTACAGCAATGTTCCAGCTTACCTTTTCATACAGCTGTAAAAGTGATTTGAGTTGATTCATCGCCAAATCACATTCACCCCTGTCCCAAAACATTTTTGCCTCTTCAAGCTTCCATGTTTCTGGCAATTTGTACTGTTTGTCTAACTTCTTGAGTTCATTAAGCTCACGTTCAGATACCTGAAAACAAGAAAGATATAAGGAAATCTTAAATGTTAGAGCTTTATCATGTCTTCAGTCATAAGTTTTACGAACTCAAGACATGATAAAGCTCTTACATCTATGGCTTCTTCTGAGTATATAAAGTTCAGATTTTCAAGAAAGCTTAAATATTAGATAATCTTTGAAAATAGTTATACACAATGGTTCCTCATTATACCATAGATAAAAGATTTAAATTGTGTATGCTGCCCAAAATACAATAATCAAAACAGAAAAGGAACAAAACAAATAAACAAGGGACCCTCGCCCCCTAAATCAAAACAATGAGTAGTTGTAGCACAAAAAAATAGTGCTTAAAACAAAAAGAATTAACGAGCCTTGTAGAAAAAAAGTGATGAGCACCAGCAGCAAAAACCAAATGGATACTTGTCTTGTAGCAAAAAAACCCCAAAAAACAAACGAAAAAGAAAAAAAAGAGCACTTGAAGCAAAATAAAAGATTAGCTGTGGGGATACAAAAAGTTAGATTGTTTTTATGTGATAAAACATCTCCTAACCCTGTCGACAGGCATGAAATGATATCCTAACTTCAGTCTTGATCCTATCTATAAGTTTATTCGAGTAAACGTGCCTGAACCTCCATTTTTCTAATGTAGAAAAGGCAAAGCCCAGATTTAATCCCACCCTTTTCAAATTGGTTACAACGAATATCTTGGATACATCTTTTAATTGTCTTGGTGAAAGGTTAATGTTACCAAAATGTTTTAAATTTCTTTGGTAAAACATTTAATTAACAAAGACGTCGAATTACGGAGACTTTAACATGCGTAGTTAATTTTCAGAGAGAAACAAAATATTTACATTTTAAGACTCCTTTCAGGCCTGGTTACAAGTTAAAACTGGGAAACGCTTTTATATCTCTTGCTTTGGGTCTAAAATCTCTTACACAAAGGTGGTATATCCTCTCTCTCGAATATATATTTGAATTTTACAATCTCATTAAAGGTACTAAAAGCCCACTCTTCCATTTAGCCCCTTGCCGCTAAGATGCATGTGAAAGCAACTGAGATGAAATGAAAACAATGAGAAAATTACCGACAATTGACCTCATCAGTTTTAACCAGTCACGACATTATGATAAAATAGCGTTACCTTTCAAAAGTTGACATGCTGATAAAATAAAAACTGTCAATTTTCTTTCTTTATCTTTGCCTGGACTTACCTGAAATAATTTGAAACGACGAGCTAAATTGCTTGACTGTATCAGATGAGGATAGATAACTTTCAAGAGAGGCACTAGTTGTCCCTGTTCATTGTTAGAGTTTGCACAAAGAATGCAATTCAAAGCAGTAGTTTTTAGACAGAGATTTTGCTCAAAATAGCTTGAACTTGACTCGTTATTCTCCACGTTGGTAACCATATTCTCAAAATCATTCCTGGAATAAATAAAAGAGAAGTGTCAATGTAAATCCGTCCACTCCACGTTTTTGTATTTTAACATAATTACAAGTAGCAAAGGAACATAATATTAATAATAATAATAATAATAAACAAAGTTCATGTCCAGCATGACAGCCCGCACAGGGAGATGGTATTCACCTGCCGGACGAGAAAACTTAACCCCGGCTACCGACCAGTAGCTTTAGAGATTAAGCACCTTCCTCAATATGTTGGTAGTTCCAATGATGGTAGATGTTTGGAGTCCACCCAAGACATCAGGGATGCCCAACTCTTTCAAACTGCGCTCCAAGCGCTTCGTCACCACTCCTAAGCTTCCCACGACGATTGGGACAACGCTGGTACATACACTATGTAACTTTCGGATTTGTTGGGCCAAGGGAGAATACTTAGTGACCTTTTCTTCTTCTTTAGCTGTCACATTTCGATCGGAAGGCACAGCAAAATCTACAACCAGCCATCTCTTCTTAGTGCGGTCAACAACAACAACATCCGGAC